>JAYESA010000006.1:193755280-193990280 GCA_036927795.1 Iris macrosiphon
AATCCCTAACAACAGTTATCCCTAACGCACGTCCCATACGTACAAGAGGCCAGTCTGTCACGCAAGTCCATGTCCTACATGAGACTCATACTCGTGTAACAGATGTGTCACGGCCAATAAAACCTATTGATGCCTCATGATAATGGGGTCTCATAAACTAGGTCAACATGCATATACATAATAAAAATAGAATACGACGACACCGTCGTTGCATCCAAGTTTTCTTGGACACGCAGTTTATATAGCAGTTAAAATATATGAACTAAATGACAGAAATAAAATACATGCATCATATGGAATATAAATTATAGTACAATGGTAAGGTATACTTGCCTGGCAAGAAAGCTGCGTAGTGCCAATAACCTGCTCCTGAAGTCTCGCAGAACAATCCAATGGTCCTATATACATATAATATAATACAATACAACATCCGCCATTATACTAGCGCATACACAACCATAATTATACTAACTCAGAGGGTATGCTAAGGGTGACACTGGTCAACTAGCAGGGTCAAATATGCGTCTAACTACGCGGGTGTCCTGTCTTAAATGCTGTATCAAATCAGACAGTCAAACACTAACATGTGTCTAGCCAGTACGTCAATGTACATAAAGCAGACAATTCTCTAATATTCTGGGTCACAAAGTCATATACAATTATGGGATATCCACAGTGTCGTAGGGTCGTACAATATAAATACATATATAGTCATTCTTAGCATTATTATTTAGTTACTTATACAATACATATATATTATACAATACATATATATATATATACCAATCTGAATATTATATATATACGCGTACGTGTATGCATACGGGTCATACGGTCAAATGTCAATACAGGGTATCTTATGGTCACTCAACATCTATAATACAGTCATACCTAGTACTAGCATTAATTACCACATAATATATATGTTCTAATTAATTATCCTACACACACGCACACTAGTCTGTAGGTTAACCGACACGGTCTGAACTCATAACAACTAACTGAACCAATATGCTAAAACCCTATACTATTCACACAAGCATATATACACAATATGAAAGGAGAGAGACAGGTTCAAACCTCGGGGTATGCGCACAGGGCACGAGGATGACGATGATGACGATGGTGACGATTGTGATGATGATGATGATGATGGTGATGATTGGTGATGATGATGGCGATGATGATGAAGGTGTTGTTGATGATGATGATGAAGGTGATGATGATGATGATGATGGTGATGATGGGGGCTGCCGGAGTCGAAGCTCAGGCGAGGTCAGGGAAGATGGAGGTGGTGATGGTGATTTCAGGTGGGGACTCCGGGTGGTCGACGGGAAGAAGAAAGAACAGGGGATGAGAGAAGAGGAGGATGAAGGACAGGTCGTGGTCGGCTCTGGCGATCTGCGGGCTGCTCGGTGCAGGTCGAGGTTGTTCGGCGTGGGGAGAAGTGTCGGAGACAATGGTGGTGGCGGCGACTCGTAGAGATGCTCGAGGGTGTTCTCAGGCGAGGGGGCGAGGGAGATGGCCGCAGCGGAGCTCCGGCTGCGGGAAAATAGGGAGGAAGAAGATGAAGAGGGTGGTGCAGACTGGTGGCGTCGTGGTCGAGTCCGGCGGGTCTGCTCGGGTCGCGGCTGGAAGGAAGTCGGCTTCAGGCGTACAGGAGGTCGGGATCCGGTCTGTTCCGACGACGGGTTAGAAGAGCACGGCGGGGGTTGAGGGCTCCGTTCTGGTTGATGGGGATGGTGAACAACATGAGATGGGGTGAAGGTCGGCTAGGAATAGTTAGGTTAAAATAGAAAAAGGAAAAAAATATATATGTGTGGAATTTGGGTTGGGTGTTGACCTAGGTAGTTGGGCCTGGTCAACATCCTCCTTGGGATGTGCTTGGCTTCACATGAAGATGTTTGGAGGGCTAGGATTACATGGTTTCAAAATGGAGGGCCAAGGTTTAAGGAGAGTTGATGTTGAGTGCTACACACTCCAAATTCATGGAGAAAAAACACATGACCAATCAACAAAAAAAAATAGAGTTTCTACATGTGTTGTGTCCAATGGTGTAGACACCTTAATAAACTTTTGCATAAAAGTTCCCAATAATTAAAAAATTACACAAAGATAGAAATTGGATTAAATTAATTAAAATTAATAGAAATAATGTTCTAAAATTAATTAGAAGTATATGGGGCTAAAATTAGGTGGGACACAAGTATCATGGACGTAGAGGGCTCAGAATATAATATTATTATAATTTGGATTGCACAAATGGGTCAAGATTGTGTCTCCAATTTCGATTGGAACGAACAAAGATACAAAGTTGGATTTATATAGAATTAAACATAATCGTTTGCGATGAATATTGTACGAAAATGAAGCACAAATGGACATAGTTATGAGTTACACAAGAATCAGAATAGAAGACTGGCACGTCTAGGATAAGGGAGTGAAATTTGTAGGAAGGCAATTGCTAGTGTAGTGCTCCAATTATCGAAGCAACGGTACGGTGCACTAGTTGATATAAATATTATAAAATTATCTAAAACACAATTTTCTATTTCTAATTGGATTCAAACTAGCCCTAGTCTCGCTATCTAAACTTAAGTAGGCCTAAATTTTGGTCGTGGGGGTTTACAGGGTCTAGTTGCATAAGACAAAGGTAGCATACGAGGGTCTGATTATAAGCAAAGTTTCATTTTCATGTTCTAACACAAGCAATACCAGTTGGGATTATTCCCTTAGCTAGGTGTGTAGTGCCTCAAATCCCGATCCGACCGGGATGTGCACTATATAATTGGGCTTGTGGCTAGTCCGTCAGAGTATGCTTAGATCTTCGGCATCTTATTGCCACGGACGAAATGCGATAATCCTTTCCAACTCATGGAAAGGCCTCTATTGAAACGAGTCCAATAGTTTTCGTGTTTGGTTGCTTGGTTTTCTTGATTGCCGCTTTGGGATTTGATTTGGTGTTGCTTTCGAGTTGCTTGGTTTTCGCTGTTGGTTTTATTGATTGGAGCTTGAATTTTGGAGAGTTCGACAATGAAGGATAGGCAAGAATTATAACTCGGTGCTCGTGCTGTTGCAGGTCAACGTAACTGATGTTTGATCGTCGCTAGGCGGGATTCCTTGTTTCAGCAACTTTTCCCTTAACCAGTGAGTGGTTTGGTCCCTTCTTTCCTACTTCTTCACGCCAATATCTCTAATGTTTCAAACGTTCACTTGATGATGCCCGGTTGGACGCCTAGGAAATGCTTAGCCACAATACATGCCAGCCACTAAGAAAGGAACATGGGAATTGTAGACTAATTTTACTATATGCTTGCACACCTTATAACTTGAGTTGGTTGGAATGGAAATTTGGTTGTTGGTTACGGCATGGTGCCTCGGATAGAGTTTGGACCCATGGGATATCAAAATCGGAACACCGCATTGAGAAAATATGAACTGTTGCATAAGATATATATTGCTGCTTTACTTCATCTGTTTAATTCGATGCATTGTGTGAGATATAAAATATTCATGCATTTGCATGGTCTGGGATAACTTGTGCACAAGGTTTATCATTTCCTCGAAACGGCTTTCCGGGGCACTGGAACCGTATCGATCCGGAGGAAAATATTGATTCGTGCTCGTTACGATGCATTGCGGGACCTCCAGCGGGGCTTGCTACCCGGGCTGATAGGACGCGCCGTTAATGCTTGGAATAAGTCCCTAAGGTGTCGATCACACCAATGACCGCATAGAATAGAACACATACTAATTTATTGTCTTATGCAGATGGTAAGTATACTTGTGTTTCGTTGCAGGGAAGGCGTGCATCGGTTGAGTAAGCAATCGATGCACTGGTTGGATTCAATGTTATTTTCATTCCTATCAAAACATGCAACTGATATGAATTGAATTCACTTGCTTCTTTATAGAAGTCATCTTAATGCATGCTCGCCCCTAATAAGCTAGTGTCGATTTAGTCGAGTGGGTTCATCCCGCTCACCAGTACAAGTTGAGTACTGACCCACGTTGTGGGCAACTATTTCAGGCACTCAGACGGTGCAACGCTAGTGGATAGACGAAGAGGCGTTAGGAGCACCTCTATTTTGAAGTATAGTTGGAGTCAGATCATTTTGGAGGCTTGGACTTTCAACCTATACAAGGGCGTAATGTATGGACGACGGGGACTATCTGATGGAGCGCGCCCTGCATTTTGAGTTATCTTTTCTAATGTAATTCAAGTAGCCGAGAAGGCTTATCAATGTAGACTCTATGTAAATTACTCTGAATTATCAATGAAAAAGCATATTTCTTCCTACACTTGTGTTCAATTATCTGTGAATGTGTTTTCTAAATTGTGTTTCAAAGTGGGTTCCTATAACTGCAAGTTCTTGCCTTGTACGAGCGCAACTCCAGGCTCGTACGGCATCACGCCCCAGCGAGGACGAATCGGTTCCGTGAAGGATCCAGCGAGGACGATTGACCCTTTCGGGATCGGGGCGTGACATATTGGTATCAGAGCTTAGACTTTACGTCCTTGGGATTTTAAAAGATTATAAAGGAGTTTGATGCACCTCTCGGTTGAGTTGCATTCGGCGTCCGCTGCATGAGATGAGTCGCCTATACAATGAGCCCATAGATACAAAAATCTATCGTTTTTGAGGTGTTAACAAGCTACTCTCTTTTGTAGCAATGGCTAAGAAAAATACTGCCGCTGTAAGCAGTGCTCAGCCCATCCAGAACGATCCGGCAAGTTCTGGAGAATCCGGAGGAGCGGGTTCAATGGATATGTCCGAACGGCTTATGCATCTCATGGAGGTGCAACAACAACAAGCCATTTCTCAACAGGCACTGTTTGCTGCTCAACAAAAGCAGATGGATACCATGATGCAACTGATTGCATCCTTGGTACCCAACAACGGGGGAGCTACAGTGACGCCTGCTACACCGCCGGCTGTGGCGGTAGAGGATGAGTCTGAAGAAACACATCCTCCAGCAAGGAACAACTGCCGTGTGGCAGAATTCACTAAGATGCATCCACCAACGTTCAACGGACGAGCAGAACCGGACGTGGTAATGGGATGGATTACAAAGCTGGAGGGACTCTTCAATCTGGTCGGCATTAGGGGATCCAAAAGAGTGGCATGTGCATCAGTTCAACTGGAGCTGCGTGCGCATGATTGGTGGGAAGCCACTAAGCAAGGGATTTATGATGCCAATCCCAACTGCAAAATTACCTGGAAAATGTTCAAATCTGCCTTCATTGAACAATATATTCCCCGGGCCGTGCAGCAACAAAAAGAAGACGACTTCAGCAATCTGGTGCAAGAAAGTATGTCTGTCGATGATTATGACTCGTCGTTCGCTAAACTGGCTAAGTTTGCTGGGCACTTCTTGCCTAACCAGCAGGCGTGGTGCTATCGCTTTCAGAAGGGTTTGAATGACGATTTGCGTAGGTACGTCATCAACCAGAAATGTCAAACCTACAGGGAATGTTATGAAGCTGCCCTGAACAGCGAGCGGATCTTTGGGCGCAATCCACCAAAGATCGACGTGCAAACCTCCCGTACCAACAACAATAAGCGACCTCAGGAAATGGGAGGGTCTGGAGCACAAAAGTGTCCGCACACCTCTGAACATAGGGGTCCATTCCGTGCACCATACTGCAATAGGTGCGGCAAATTAGGGCATCGAGTGGAGGAATGCCGAGTTACTGGATGTTTTAAATGTGGTCGTCTGGACCACAAGCATTTCAACTGCCGTGAGCCAAAACCAAATCAGAACAATGGGAATCATAACAATGGGAATCAGCACCACGGGAATCAGAACCACGGAAATCATAACAGGGGGCCTCCAGCAAGTGATGCCAATGCTATGGCGTTGAACCCACGACGCCAGGGTGTTCAAGGACGAGTCTATGCACTGACTCGGGATGAGGCATCCATCTCTGAAACTATCGTGACAGGTACATTACTTTTCAGAGATTTGTCCGCTAGAGTCTTATTCGATTCAGGTGCTATGCATAGTTTCATATCTGCTGATTTTACTATTGAGCATAAATTAGCTTCTACTCCCTTAAATATAAATCTTTGCGTGAGCACACCTTCGGGAGTCGACATGCCCGCCCATGCGATCTGTAAGGATGGTTATATTTGCATCGGAGGCAGGAAGCTTTCCTTAGATGTCATTGTATTAGACATTAAGGATTACGATATTATTCTCGGGATGGATTGGTTAGGTGCTTGTCATGCAACAATTGAGTGCACGGAGAAGCGAGTCGTATTCCGTCTACCCAGCGAGGCAGACTTTTACTATTCGTGCAGCGCTGCACCAAAGACGGCAATGATGATATCAGCAATTTCGGCTAGGCGTATGCTGCATTCCGGTTGTGAAGGGTACTTAGCTTCAGTTCGAGACACTCGGCAGGAAAGTGCGAATGCAGCTCAGGCTGATGTTATAGCAAATTTCCTCGACGTGTTCCCGGACGAGCTGCCTGGAATGCCTCCTGATCGTGAGATCGAATTCAGCATCGACATATTTTCGGATGCGCGACCGATATCGAAGGCACCTTATCGAATGGCCCCAGCAGAGTTGAAGGAACTTAAGATTCAGTTACAAGATCTGTTGGACCGAGGATACATTCGTCCAAGCGTTTCTTCGTGGGGCGCTCCGGTGCTGTTCGTGAAGAAAAAGGATGGATCCATGCGGCTATGTATTGACTACCGAGAACTAAATAAGGCGACCGTGCGGAACCAGTACCCATTGCCAAGGATAGATGACTTGTTTGATCAGCTGCAAGGTGCAACAGTTTTCTCTAAAATTGATCTCAGGTCAGGATATCACCAGTTGAAAATTAAATCAGATGATGTTCAAAAATCTGCATTCAGGACCCGATACGGATACTACGAATTTCTTGTGATGTCGTTCGGCTTGACGAACGCCCCTGCAGCTTTCATGGATCTGATGAACCGCGTGTTTCGGCCGTACGTAGACAAGTTTGTGGTCGTGTTCATCGACGGCATTCTAATATATTCCAAGAACGAGGCGGAACACAAGGAACACCTAAAGATCGTGCTGCAGACATTACGAGAGCATCAGTTGTTCGCTAAGCTCAGCAAGTGTGAGTTCTGGTTGAACAGCGTGGCATTCCTTGGTCATGTCGTCTCGGCAGAAGGCATCGCCGTAGACCCGAAGAAAATAGAGGCAGTGGTGGATTGGAAGCAACCTACATCAGCCAGCGAAGTTCGAAGCTTTCTGGGCCTAGCGGGATACTACCGTAGGCTCGTGAAGGATTTTTCTAAACTGGCATCGCCTTTGACTCGCCTCACTCAAAAAGGGATTGTATACAAATGGAGTGATGACTGCGAAGCCAGCTTTCGAGAACTTAAGCAGCGTCTTGTTTCAGCTCCGATTCTTGCTCTTCCAGATGGGGTAGAGGAGTTTCAGATATATAGTGATGCATCAGGACTCGGTTTGGGATGTGTGTTCATGCAAAGGGATAAGGTAATATCGTACGCCTCCAGGCAACTGAAGCCGCACGAGAAAAACTACCCGACGCACGACTTAGAATTGGCGACAATTGTATTTGCACTGAAGTTGTGGAGACATTATCTTTATGGTGTTGCTTGCAAAATCTTCACAGATCACAAGAGCCTCAAGTATCTATTCACACAACGAGAACTGAACCTCCGACAGCGGCGTTGGATAGAACTGATTAAAGACTACGATCTGACGATCGCTTATACACCAGGCAAGGGAAACGTCGTTGCTGATGCTCTGAGTCGGAAGCACGTGGGCTCGTTATCCATAAACAACCATTTACTTCGAGATCTTGAGGCGATGGGCATCGAGTTTCGGGTTCAGCATCCAGGAGTGCAGCTGGCATCACTCCATCTTGAACTGAGTTTGCGTGATAGAATCAAATCAGCTCAGGAGGGCGATCAGTTCCTAGCGAAGGCACGCGGACTGATTTCGGCGGGAAAGACATCTGACTTTGTGGCAGGCGAAGATGGGACCTTACAAATGAAAGGAAGGCTATATGTTCCTAACGACCCAGAACTCCGAAGGAAAATTATGGCGGAAGCACACTATGCGAAATATTCCTTGCATCCGGGGAGCACTAAGATATATATGGACTTACGCAGAACCTTCTGGTGGCAAGGTATGAAGCGGGATGTGGCGAACTTTGTGTCACAGTGCATGGCCTGTCAACAGGTGAAAGCTGAACATCAGAGGCCCGGCGGGGAGCTGCAGAACCTCGCTATTCCTGAGTGGAAATGGGACAACATCACTATGGATTTCATTGTGGGATTTCCGAAGATGCCACGGGGGCATGATGCGATTTGGGTCATAGTTGATCGTTTGACCAAATCAGCCCACTTTCTTCCTATAAAAGTTACTTGGAGCGTCGATCGGTTAGCACAGATTTACATAGACGAGATTGTTCGATTACACGGAGTACCTGCCTCAATCGTCTCTGACCGTGACGGACGCTTCTTATCTCATTTTTGGACAAGCCTACAGTCTGCTTTGGGAACCAAGCTACAGTTCAGTACTGCATACCACCCCCAGACTGATGGCCAGACAGAAAAGATAAATCAGATACTTGAAGATATGTTACGGCTGTGTGCAATCGATTTGAAGACTAGTTGGGACACGCATCTCACGTTGGCGGAGTTTGCGTACAACAACAGCTACCAATCGAGCATCCAGATGGCACCGTACGAAGCACTTTATGGGCGCAAGTGTCGATCTCCAATTTGTTGGGACAAAGTCGGCGAGCGGCAAGTACTCGGGCCAGAGCTGGTAGAACAGGCAGTTATGAAAGTTCGCTTGATTCGGGAAAGACTCCGTATGGCGCAGAGCCGACAGAAAAGTTATGCCGATGCTCATCGTAGACCTTTGGAGTTCATGGTCGGGGATCATGTATTCTTGAAAGTGACGCCGATGCGTGGGGTGATGCGTTTCGGCGTGAAGGGCAAACTGAGTCCCAGGTTTGTCGGCCCCTTCGAGATACTGGAACGAGTGGCAGCTGTGGCTTACCGGATTGCACTACCTCCCGCCTTAGTTGAAGTGCATGATGTATTCCATGTTTCTCAACTTTGGAAGTATGTGCATGACCCGAGTCATGTGGTTAGCTTCGAACAATTGGAACTGCGCACAGATTTATCATACTCAGAAGAGCCGGTGAAGATTCTGGATCGTAAAGAAAAAGTACTTCGCAACCGTACGATGTCCTTAGTTCGCGTGCTGTGGCGGAACTATTCAGTTGGAGAATCAACTTGGGAGATGGAATCGGAGATGAAGGAGAAATATCCTTCGTTGTTTATTCAGTCGGAGGTAGGGCCTTGTTCTTAAGTTTCGGGACGAAACTTTTTTTTAGTGGTATATTATGTAGTGCCTCAAATCCCGATCCGACCGGGATATGCACTATATAATTGGGCTTGTGGCTAGTCCGTCAGAGTATGCTTAGATCTTCGGTATCTTATTGCCACGGACGAAATGCGATGATCCTTTCCAACTCATGGAAAGGCCTCTATTGAAACGAGTCCAATAGTTTTCGTGTTTGGTTGCTTGGTTTTCTTGATTGCCGCTTTGGGATTTGATTTGGTGTTGCTTTCGAGTTGCTTGGTTTTCGCTGTTGGTTTTATTGATTGGAGCTTGAATTTTGGGGAGTTCGGCAAGGAAGGATAGGCAAGAATTCTAACTCGGTGCTCGTGCTGTTGCAGGTCCGCGTAACTGACGTTTGATCGTCGCTAGGCGGGATTCCTTGTTTCAGCAACTTTTTCCTTAACCAGTGAGTGGTTTGGTCCCTTCTTTCCTACTTCTTCACGCCAACATCTCTAATGTTTCAAACGTTCACTCGATGATGCCCGGTTGGACGCCTAGAAAATGCTTAGCCACAATGCATGCCAGCCACTAAGAAAGGAACATGGGAATTGTAGACTAATTTTACTATATGCTTGCACACCTTATAACTTGAGTTGGTTGGAATAGGAATTTGGTTGTTGGTTATGGCCTGGTACCTCGGATAGAGTTTGGACCCATGGGATATCAAAATCGGAACACCGCATTGTGAAAATATGAACTGTTGCATAAGATATATATTGCTGCTTTACTTCATCTGTTTAATTCGATGTATTGTGTGAGATATAAAATGTTCATGCATTTGCATGGTCTGGGACAACTTGTGCACAAGGTTTATCATTTCCTCGAAACGGCTTTCCGGGGCACTGGAACCGTATCGATCCGGAGGAAAATATTGATTCATGCTCGTCACAATGCATTGCAGGACCTCCAGCGGGGCTTGTTATCCGGGCTGATAGGACGCGCCGTTAATGCTTGGAATAAGTCCCTAAGGTGTCGATCACACCAATGACCGCATAGAATAGAACACATACTAATTTATTGTCTTATGCAGATGGTAAGTATACTTGTGTTTCGTTGCAGGGAAGGCGTGCATCGGTTGAGTAAGCAATCGATGCACTGGTTGGATTCAATGCTATTTTTATTCCTATCAAAACATGCAACTGATATGAATTGAATTCACTTGCTTCTTTATAGAAGTCATCTTAATGCATGCTCGCCCCTAATAAGCTAGTGTCGATTTAGTCGAGTGGGTTCATCCCGCTCACCAGTACAAGTTGAGTACTGACCCACGTTGTGGGCAACTATTTCAGGCACTCAGACGGTGCAACGCTAGTAGATAGACGAAGAGGCGTTAGGAGCACCTCTATTTTGAAGTATAGTTGGAGTCAGATCATTTTGGAGGCTTGGACTTTCAACCTATACAAGGGCGTAATATATGGACGACGGGGACTATCTGATGGAGCGCGCCCTGCATTTTGAGTTATCTTTTCTAATGTAATTCAAGTAGCCGAGAAGGCTTATCAATGTAGACTCTATGTAAATTACTCTGAATTATCAATGAAAAAGCATATTTCTTCCTGCACTTGTGTTCAATTATCTGTGAATGTGTTTTCTAAATTGTGTTTCAAAGTGGGTTCCTATAACTGCAAGTTCTTGCCTTGTACGAGCGCAACTCCAGGCTAGTACGGCATCACGCCCCAGCGAGGACGAATCGGTTCCGTGAAGGATCCAGCGAGGACGATTGACCCTTTCGGGATCGGGGCGTGACAAGGTGCGTTGTATTCTTATTAGCATGCAAGGGGTGATTCACCTAGCGACTAGCATGAAACGTCCATATTTTAAGTGTGTTGGCTAAGCAAAGACAAGTTCATCGTAGCCACCCACCTTAGCGATGATTCACCTCGGTGGAGCGATACGCCGAGCGATACTCTGAAAGCCTAAGCCAAAATTCCTGAAGGGACAAGTCTGGTAATCCTTTTTGCCTCAACGAGTCGCCTCGCCGAGCAAAGCAGGTCAAGACGTTGCACTTTTGCCGTTAGAATCGGTGGTCCGCTTGAGCGGAATGGGTCGTTACAAAATAAATCCCACCGGTTTACAATATTTGGGTAACTACTCATATACGACAGTGGACAATGCACTCATATCAGCATTTTTAGAATGATGGCATCCAAAAATCAACACTTTCCATCTACTAAACGGGGAGTTGATGATTATCCTGGATGACATCCATCATATATTGGGTCTTAGGGTTGATGGTCAAGTCATGATGAATCACACTTTTGACGAATCGAGCATTAACTTTTACGACAATATCGTGGATTATGTATCAGGCTGTCTGGGAGTTGATGCGACGAGTTTTACAATCCTTCGAGACTTCAAGAAGTCATACGAACTTCCTTTGAAATATTTGGAGGAGATATTCGTTGATCCGGACCCCGAAGTGGATAATAGCGATAATGTGGCCCGTGGATAAATGCAGTTCATCTTAGGGGCTGTCGGCATTCTGGATAAGTTTGGAACGTCGATACATGCTAAATATCTCCTGAATTTTGACGACATATACACGGTGGAAGAAATATCTTGGGAAAGCGGTATACTAGCATACCTTTACCGCGAGCTTGGTGCAGCATCCTGCGTCAGTTCTAAGACAATATTCGAATGCCAGACTGTAAAACCCCTATTTCTAAAAATCATATTTTTTATTAATTATTAATTTAATTGTAGTATTTAGTGGGTAATTAGGAGAAATAAATTTTTAATAATTTTTATTTTAGGTGTTGGTGCACTCAAAGGATTTATGGGACCATTAGAAATTTTTCGAAATTTATTTCATGTAGGAGACCCCTTGAGCAGTTGCTAGCTTAACTGTGTGCATTAATACAATCTAGAATTTTTTTTCTATGAGTATATATATATATATATATATATATATATATATATATATATATATATATATAAAATTGGAAATAGAATAATAAAAAGAAAAGATTAAGAAAAGAAAAGAAAAGAAAAGAAAATAATATTACTAATAACTATACTAATAACAAAGCAAACAATTCCAACAGAACTTTAGCAAACCTTTCCTTAGCATTCCAACACAACCAAGCAAAGTCACCCGCGGATGTAAACCCCCCCCCCCCGGCGGGTATTAAACCATCTCCCCTCTTCCACTTTCATATATATATATATATATATATATATATATATATATATATATATATATATATATATATATATATATATATATATATATATATATATTATCTCTCTAAACCCTAAACCTAATCATCCCAAACCCTCCCTCTTCTCATCTAGACCTAGAGAGCGCCGTCACCGCAGCCGGAGAACCCCGCCAGGCCGTCCAAACAAATCCCGACGACCGCGATCCCGCGCACTGCAGATTCCCACAGCGAGGTACCTGTGTTCCGGAGTTGTTTTCCGTCGACTCGCTCAACCAAACGCCGTCCCATCTTCACCGGTATGCTCGTCCCTTAACCCTCTTTCATATCTGTGTATTAGTAGACCTCGAACAACACATAATCCTAGGCAAAAATAGCGCCAAAGTTGGCAGAAACAAACCGAATTCTGGATCGCAGAAAACTGCGGTGACCACCCATGTTTCAGAGTTCGTATCTCCCACCACAGAGATCCAAATTCGACGATTCTTTTTGGTATGCGTAGACCACTTGACCTAGTTTAATTTCTGTTAAATAACCCTAGATTATTAACTGCTGTAGACAAAATTATATTCGTTGGAAAACTCCGCGAACCCACTTTTCCAGATTTCCAAAAAGTTGTAAACGGAGTGCGCTCCGCCAAACGGGACCGCCCCGCTTTGTACCAAGTGCGCCGGAATCTGCCCGTATCCGCGGACACACCCCGTGTCGCAACTTTTGTGAAAGTCGCGCGCATTTTGTGCACGCTCGTCAGATTACGACGAAACTTGCGCCACTGGACTCGTGGTAACGTGCTGGTCCTGTGACCCAATTTTCACGCAATCCTGAGATAGTTGACCAAGTCGCCAATTGGCGGGCCCCACGGTTGACTTTTTGGGCAAAATTGTGTTCGGCCCATCAGAATTCACATTTGGACATACCATTGGGTTCGTATTGACATCTAAAGTTTGTTTGACCTATAATTTGTCCTATTTAGAGATTGTTATCCTTGGCATGCTTTTCGGTGCAAAGTGGACCACACGTGGACCCCACTTTTATTCAAAATTACCGTTTTGCCCCTGTGTCCAAATTGGACGAAAGGGAAGTGCTTTCTAGCTATTTTGCTTATTCTGGGAACGTTGGTGATGTTTATTTCAGCATCCGGAGACGTTCATTCTGAGGCAGTAGCTTCTGACTCTTGGTGTTGACATCGGAACATTATATTCTGCAGCTTTCTTGCCAGGCAAGATACCTTGCAAAATTGCTTACAGTATTTTGCATGCTTAGTATATTTCTGTATATTTATTGTATTTCTGTTTATTTATTGCATGTGTAGTTCCTTTCAGTCATTACTATATATTAGATATGTTGACGCACACTTGACACTTAGTATCATAGAGGACAATCATTAGGCGTATGGGCTTTTAACCACTCTGGTAAACCATAGTATATAGTTCATACTACGGACGTGTGTCGTGCTGGTCGCTACCCCAGAGATATGCCGATTTCTGATGTCCATTGACGGGTGTGTGAGTTGCGAGGCTTAGATCGAGTAGCCTACCCTTGCCCATACGTCAAAAAGTTGTCCTCATTGCATTCCTATAGATTGTCTTTTACAGCGTACTTATTTATTTTCAAACATTATGCATGTTCACTGTATTCAAATTGGCTTGCTTCTATGTATCTTGTTATGTCCCTCTGAGGACCTGGTCCCTTTCCAGGTATAGACGACCAGGAGTATCCGCAGGAGTACAGGCCTGGACCTGATGCATTATTTTCTGCCGAGGAGGTCTTACCTTCTGAGCATCGTTGATTATCTAGCGATGGATTCTTTTAGCTGATACACTTCTGTCTTCACATTATTTTATATTGGAGATTTTATACTCCTCTCTCATTTTAGATTTGGATATAGTCTTTGGTAGTGGATTTGTCTCCACCCGACTATTATTTTGGATATTTCAGACTCCTTATTCTAGTTTAGTATTTCTTTTCTATAACTTGTTGGGTGGATGAGATTAGCATATCTGTAACTTGTGACATTATATATACCACATGTGAGTTTATATTCATTTTACATCGTACGTGTGTATTATGGTATCCATATATTGGAGTTGCCATATACATACGGCTGGCATGCTTACGTGTTCCTAGTCCTACGTATTTTGGGACTAGGGCGTGACATATTTTTGTGGTGGCCCATACAGGTCGAGTTAGCCGTTTCGGTTACGTAACTGTACCGAGCGGGCCTGCACCTAGGATTAAAATTTTAGATCTCATCCACACTTGACTATAACTTACCTTCCTTACAATATATCCTACTTAAGTGCTTGCATCATGCTTGATTCATGTACTCTTCTTAATCCTTCGTCCATCTCTTGCAGAGAGATGAATATGCATAACGGGCATGCCGCCATCGGGGACAACACGTCTCCAGGGGACGACGATCAATCACCAGGAGTGACCTCAACGACACCTCTTCTTCCCGGAACGGATGGACTGACTAACAATCCAATTCCATCAACCCCTTTCATAATACCTAATGGGACTTTTCCAGCTCCACAAGCACTGCAAGATGGCCAAGTGCAGTTGTTCCAATTCTTCCAGATGATAATACAGGAACAGAGGCAGCAGGAAGCATAGCAGAGGCTAGAATTTCTGGCAGCACTTGAGAGAATGGCTGCACTAGCCCCTATACCAACCCAGGCACTAGTTTCAGTACCACAAGCTCGGGTTGGTTCAGTCAAAGACTTTGTGCAGATGGGCCCTAAGCCATATAAGGGCATGAGAGTCCAGAGGAGACCACGAACTGGATTGCCAATACCAAGAAGTTGTTAGAGGCATCAAAACTACCTACTGACCTATGGATGATAGGCATGAGGACTCAGTTAGAAGGCAACGTGCATCACTGGTGGGAATCAGTGGAGCGCCAGTTGGGTACGCGTCAGACTTGAGAATAATTCTTGGAGTGCTTTGAGAGGAAGTACTTCCCGAATACTGTAAGGGACGCATTGTACGATCAGTTCCTCCATCTGGAGCAGGAAAATAAGACAGTTGGTGAGTATGACGCAGAGTTTAGCCGCCTCGGTAAGTATGGCACAGTCCTAATACCTAATGACTTGGAGAAGGCTAATAGGTTTCACCGCGGGCTGACTAAGGAGCTCCAGCACTACACTAGCTCCCAATCCCGGATCTCTTATGCCGAGCTATTGACAGAGGCCAGGATCCAGGAGGCCATCAGCAAGGAAAACAAAATTCAACAGAGAAGTCACCAAGGACCAGTAAGAATACAACAAGGAGGACCCATTCGACACCCTTTGACACGCCAACAACCAGATAGTGTCACACCATACCCAGCCAAGGGGCACCGTACTTGTAACTTTTGTGGTATACCAGGTCATATTCATAGAGATTGTCGTCGTCGATTGGGACTGTGCATGGTATGAGGATCAAGTCACCATCAAGCTCGAGAATGTCCTCAGCAGAACCCGGGGTCTATGGTATTAGAATCAAGAACACTGCATACACCCTCAAGTATAGGAGACCAAAGGGACCCACCTCTGCTTCTATAGTCTGCACAAATGGAGGGGATTAGACCCCAGTTGAACAACCAAGGACAAGGCCAAGCACTCATTATGACAAGTATGGGAGAGCGGGCACAGGAAGCCGTAGATACAGGTACGACCTTAGTTATAATTGTCTTTGCATACTTATAACCCCAATGTGACACAAGATCTTAGATGTACAAATAGATGTAGAATTATATATATGGTAGTCTAGCAGTTATGAGAATATATTTCTATACTACCCAGATGGCATACACGCGATGCTAATGGATGACGTGAGTAGCAGTAGTGGTATTCTTTCCCTATTCTTATCTCGCCCTCTTGGATGACTCATCTCCTCCTTTTATATTCATTCCTTATCTCGTGCTTAACTCTTCCTATCATAGTCATATCTTTCGTGCCATTATGAATTGTTTGATTCATATCAACCTCACCCCTATTTTGTTAGTAAAACATAAATGTGTTAGTAATGCTTGATGACTAAGGATGAGTTCTTAATATGTATATGCACTATAGCAATATATGTATTCTTTATTAGTTTAACCCTTAAGTAGCTCCATTTAGCCTAGTAGAAATTGTTAGATCATTCGAGATAGATCATACCCCTAATAGTTAGTCAAGACCTTAAGTGTTTCCCTAAAAACCTAGACTATGCCTAGGAAAGAGTTGAAGGCACTTGTTACGAACTGATAACTATGACAAATCGCCGGCGAGGTAGCGACAGTTGCAGCCAGACAATTTTGGTAGAGTAGTCGAACTACTTGCAGCCATACTGGCCTGGTGGCGTGGCAGTATTAGACTATGATACTTGACGGTTACGGGGAAAGGTCATAGTTATGAGATTCTAGACAGGTATCCCAAGATTCTCGACCCAATAAATGTATTTGCCTTACAACCTAGACAATAGCTTCAAGGAATGTGACTACTAGTAGAATTCTTGTAAGTTGGGTAGTGTAGACGAGTTAGAGGATGATAGAATAGTGTATGGACAATAGATGATGAAGTGTTAGAATAGCAGACCATGAGTTCTAGGAGTCTTGCTAGATACCAATGTAGTGTAATAGCTATAGCCATCATTATGAATATGGGTTAGTGTCAATTTCGAGGACAAAATTTTTGTAAGTTGGATAGAATGTAAAACCCCAATTTCTAAAAATCATATTTTTTATTTTTTATTAATTATTAATTTAATTATAGTAATTAGTGGCTAATTAGGAGAAATAGATTTTTAATAATTTTTATTTTAGGTGTTGGTGCACTCAGAGGATTTATGGGACCATTAAGAATTTTTCAGAATTTATTTCATGTAGGAGACCCCTTGAGCAGTTGCTAGCTTAACGGTGTGCATTAATACAATCTAGAATTTTTTCTATGAGTATATATATATATATATATATATATATATATATATATATATATATATATATAATTGGAAATAGAATAATAAAAAGAAAAGATTAAGAAAAGAAAAGAAAAGAAAAGAATAATATTACTAATAACTATACTAATAACAAAGCAAACAATTCCAACAGAACTTTAGCAAACCTTTCCTTAGCATTCCAACACAGCCGCTGGACCCACATTCCCTTTAATTCCAACACAACCAAGCAAAGTCACCCGCGGATGTAAACCACCCCCCCCCCCCCCCCCCCGCGGGTATTAAACCATCTCCCCTCTTCCACTTTATATATATATATATATATATATATATATATATATATATATATATATATTCATTATCTCTCTAAACCCTAAAACTAATCATCCCAAACCCTCCCTCTTCTCATCTAGACCTAGAGAGCGCCACCACCGCAGCCGGAGAACCCCGCCAGGCCGTCCAAACAAATCCCGACGACCGCGACCGCGACCCCGCGCACTGCAGATTTTCACAGCTAGGTACCTGTGTTCCGGAGTTATTTTTCGTCGACTCGCTCAACCAAACGCCGCCCCACCGATATGCTCACCCCTTAACTCTCTTTCATATCTGTGTATTAGTAGACCTTGAACAACACGTGACCCTAGGCGAAAACAGCGCCAAAGTTGGCAAAAATAGACCGAATTCTGGATCGCAGAAAACTGTGGTGACCACCCATGTTTCAGAGTTCGTATCTCCCACCAAAGAGATCCAAATTCGACGATTCATTTTGGTATGCGTAGACCACTTAACCTAGTTTAATTTCTGTTAAATAACCCTAGATTATTAACTGCTTTAGACAGAATTAAATTCGTTGAAAAATCCCGCGAACCCACTTTTCTAGATTTCCAAAAAGTTGTGAAATGGAGCGCGCTCCGCCAAACGGGACCGCCCCGCTGTGTACCAAGTGTACCGAACGGTGCGTACAGCGTAACCGGACACGTAAAAATTTGCGAAAACTGATTCGGACGCGTGTGCGTGCCAAAATCAGCCCGTATCCGCGGACACACCCCGTGTCGCAACTTTTGTGGAAGTCGCACGTATTTTGTGCACGCTCATCAGATTGCGACAAAACTTGTGCCACTGGAATCGTGGCAACGCGCTGGTCCTGTGACCCAATTTTAACGCAATCCTGAGACAGTTGACCAAGTCGCCAATTGGGGGGCCCCACGGTTGACTTTTTGGGCAAAATTGTGTTCGGCCCATCGGAATCTATATTTGGACATACCGTTGGGTTCGTATTGACATCTAGAGTTTATTTGACCTATAATTTGTCCCATTTAGATATTGTTATCCTTGGTACGCTTTTCGGTGCAAAATGGGCCACACGTGGATCCCACTTTTATCCGAAATTATCGTTTTGCCCCTGTGTCCAAATTGGACGAAAGGGAAGTGCTTTCTAGCTATTTTACTTATTCTGGGAACGTTGGTGATGTTTATTTCAGCATCCGGAGACATTCATTCTGAGGCCGTAGCTTCTGACTCTTGGTGTTAACATCGGGACATTATATTCTGCAGCTTTCTTGCCAGGCAAGATACCTTGCCAAATTGCCTACAGTATTTTGCATGCTTAGTATATTTCTGTATATTTATTGCATTTCTATTTATTTATTGCATGTGTAGTTCCTTTCAGTCATTACTATATATTAGATATGTTGACACACACTTGACACTTAGTATCATAGAGGACAATCATTAGGCGTATGGGCTTTTAACCACTCTGGTAAACCATAGTATATAGTTCGCACTACGGGCGTGTGTCGCGCTGGTCGCTACCCCAGAGTTCGCTACCCCAGAGGTATGTCGATTTCTGATGTCCATTGACGGGTGTGTGAGTTGTGAGGCTTAGATCGAGTAGCCTACCCTTGCCCATACGTCAAAAAGTTGTCCTCATTGCATTCATATAGATTATCTTGTACAACGTACTTATTTATTTTCAAACATTATGCATGTTCACTGTATTCAAATTGGCTTGCTTCTATGTATCTTGTTATGTCCCTCTGAGGACCTGGTCCCTTGCCAGGTATAGACGACCAGGAGTATCCGCAGGAGTACGGGCCTGGACCTGACGCATTATTTTCTGCCGAGGAGGTCTTACCTTCTGAGCATCATTGATTATCTAGCGATGGATTCTTTTAGCTGATACACTTCTGTCTTCATATTATTTTATATTGGAGATTTTATACTCCTCTCTCATTTTAGTTTTGGATATAGTCTTTGGTAGTGGATTTGTCTCCACCCGACTATTATTTGGATATTTCAGACTCCTTATTCTAGTTTAGTATTTCTTTTCTATGACTTGTTGTGTGGATGAGATTAGCATATCTGTGACTTGTGACATTATATATACCACATGTGAGTTTATATTCATTCTACAGCGTACGTGTGTATTATGGTATCCATATATTGGAGTTGCCATATACATACGGCTGGCATGCTTACGTGTTCCTAGTCCTATGTATTTTGGGTCTGGGGCATGACACAGACTCTACTCCATGTATAGATATATCTTTGTCAACTTGTATACATAATAGAAATTTTTGTTGTTAATTTTGGACTAATTTTTTTAAACTTGGTTACGTGAAGGCATGGATATACGAGCACTTTCCAACCCTGAAGCAGGCTAAACTTAATTGAGGGTATGACGAGCACCTTCCTAGAATGTGCAGATGGAAGCCAACTAAGGAAGATGCTAAACGTCCACATACATTGGCCGCCCTACGAAATGCACTTGAAGATATGACGATATAAGAGTTGAATTGAGACCTAATTTTTTTATGTTTGGTAATAATTTACTAAATTATGTTATGCTAAATTACGTTATGCTAAATTTCATGCATTACAGATTATTTGGGATCCATATCATGATTTGCGACAGAGTAGTCGTCCATTGCAACCATTCGCTTTATATCATGGTCTGATAAGTTATCATAAAATCGAGGAGCCTTATATGCCTGATAGAGTGCTCGTCAGTTTGGCTACATACAAACAGTCCCGAAACATGCATTAAAAATGATAAGTGCTCCGAGAGGTACAAAACCGCTAAACTATATTCCTGCGACGTTCAACTGGGTCTCAGACTTCTTCACTGAGTGACAATGTTACATTATTAGAGAAACTGAACGACAAGCAGCAATAAATATGACGGAATGTAGCGACGACTACCTCGTCTACTACGCTGGTGTCGGACTACCTACGTTGTTCAAACACGGAGGCGATATTGTGCGTGTACCAACAGATCTTCCTGCCAAATATGTCTTGTATACTGCATTGGTCAAGATGGTGAGGCAACCAACTTTTAGTTTGAAGATATGTAAATATTTATAACCTAACAAATTTTATGAATTGTCATCAATAGGCTAGGAAAGCGAATAAGTTGGGAAGAAGCCTCGTCAGTTGTCAGGGTGCGAATTATATGGAAATCAATGAAGAGCTACAACACATCGACTGTAACGCCCCGTTCCGTGCCGGCATTATGTATCAAGGTGAGTGGGCAGAACTTCGTTCTCTGATTCTTGCACGCCTTAATAATAACCTGTGTTTTTGCTTGCAATATTTTCTTAAGAGAATGATAGAACCTGCCTTGCATATTAATGAACGAACTCACCTAGCTTGTCTTTGAAACAATTCCTGCTTAACGAGAATCCTGAATCGCCTGCTTAGAGTGCATGAATATGTTCACTATCGTCTATGCTTCGAGAGAACCATACTGTGCCTGAACGTGTTCAAGTGATAAGTCGGATTGCCCCGCAACAATGAGTGTATTCTGATGGTTCATCTCGTCTGCATACTAGAGTTTATTTGATAGTGTTCCATGCATTCGCACGCGGTCGGACAATGGCTATTGGTGGAGAGCTGAACTGCATGTGTCACGGCTGCTACCATGATAGTGCAAAGCAACCATGAGTCACAGCTGCCTCTAGTATCAGATAAAGAGTCATTGGTATGCTGTTCCACCAGCTGCCGATCCTGAGATACTCGGGGACCGCCCTGCATATAGCTAAGTCATTGTGTTGGCTTGGATAGTGACTGCCCCTAAGAATGTGCATCGTGCGTCTAGCTATGCATCTGACCCTCGAGTCGCACGAGACACGCTGCGCACACCCTGAAACATGAACGGTTTGCTTGCTTGCATATTCAATTATGAAACTCTGTTTCCAAACATGTTTCTAAACAAGTAAATTGACTCTGCTAGAACTGCATGAAACGAACCTAGGTAAAACTAGAAAGATCACTAGTAATGTAATGTTTTATAACATGATTACTTAGTGCCTGTTTGAGTGAATGCTTGTTTCTGTTCAGTTGATTTATCTCACCAGTACTTGTATAAAGTGCTGACCCACCAACAGTTTACTTGTTCGCAGGTACTGGATCGTCCGAGGGAGCGATAGGCGTGCCACAGTCCCGAAGACCCGGAATCCTGATTTTGATTGTTGCCTCGAGAATGCTATCGTATAAGGGGGCATAATGTATGGAACGAATGTGTGCCTTTGCTAAGGGAAACCCAAGTTGCCTCGATTGTCCAGAACACTCAGTTGGCTAATGCATTGCATTGCAACAAGTCCCTTTCCGCTGCTTACTCGATTGATGCGATGATAGCCAACTATCAACTTAAACGATTGGCCTTGCACGGGCGCAACCCCAGACCCGTGCGGCATCACGTCCCCCGAAAGCTCGAACGGGCCATTCGCTTGGCTCCCTTCCTCCCTCGCACCCGCGGGACGGGCGCGGTGATTCGCGTCCGGCACTCCGAGGCACGGTGATACGTGTCCGGTTAGTTAAATCCCGGCCGTACGGGGCGGGGCAGGGCGGAGCGGCGGCCCGGGCGGGACCGGGGCGTGACAGAATGGTATCAGAGCGAAATCGATTCTCTGGCCCAAACCGTTGCTATGACTCTGAGATATTATCGATATGGTTTTGCAAAGAGCGTTCCATACAATAAGTCCATAGATATTCTCAAAGTGCAAAATATTTTCTGAACTTGAATTGCTTGATTGTTTCGATTGAGTACGGCGAGGGACGGCACTATCGCTACTCGGGATATCGAGAAGTTTATCCTTGAAGTTTTGATGACAAAATTTTTTGTTGGTTGGTAAGTATGTAACGCCCCGCTCCGCGCCGGCGTTATGTATCAAGGTGAGTGGGCAGAACTTCGTTCTCTGATTCTTGCACGCCTTAATAATAACCTGTGTTTTTGCTTGCAATGTTTTCTTAAGAGAATGATAGAACCTGCCTTGCATGTTAATGAACGAACTCACCTAGCTTGTCTTTAAAACAATGCCTGCTTAACGAGAATCCTGAATCGCCTGCTTAGAGTGCATGAATATGTTCACTATCGTCTATGCTTCGAGAGAACCATACTGTGCCTGAACGTGTTCAAGTGATAAGTCGGATTGCCCCGCAACAATGAGTGTATTCTGATGGTTCGTCTCGTCTGCATACTAGAGTTTATTTGATAGTGTTCCATCCATTCGCACGCGGTCGGACAATGGCTATTGGTAGAGAGCTGAACTGCATGTGTCACGGCTGCTACCATGATAGTGCAAAGCAACCATGAGTCACAGCTGCCTCTAGCATCAGATAAAGAGTCATTGGTATGCTGTTCCACCAGCTGCCGATCCTGAGATACTCGGGGACCGCCCTGCATATAGCTAAGTCATTGTGTTGGCTTGGATAGTGACTGCCCCTAAGAATGTGCATCGTGCGTCTAGCTATGCATCTGACCCTCGAGTCGCACGAGACACGCTGCGCACACCCTGAAACATGAACGGTTTGCTTGCTTGCATATTCAATTATGAAACTCTGTTTCCAAACATGTTTCTAAACAAGTAAATCGACTCTGCTAGAACTGCATGAAACGAACCTAGGTAAAACTAGAAAGATCACTAGTAATGTAATATTTTATAACATGATTACTTAGTGCCTGTTTGAGTGAATGCTTGTTTCTGTTCAGTTGATTTATCTCACCAGTACTTGTATAAAGTGCTGACCCACCAACAGTTTACTTGTTCGCAGGTACTGGATCGTCCGAGGGAGCGATAGGCGTGCCACAGTCCCGAAGACTCGGAATCCTGGTTTCGATTGTTGCCTCGAGAATGCTATCGTATAAGGGGGCATAATGTATGGAACGAATGTGTGCCTTTGCTAAGGGAAACCCAAGTTGCCTCGATTGTCCAGAACACTCAGTTGGCTAATGCATTGCATTGCAACAAGTCCCTTTCCGCTGCTTACTCGATTGATGCGATGATAGCCAACTATCAACTTAAACGATTGGCCTTGCACGGGCGCAACCCCAGGCCCGTGCGGCATCACGTCCCCCGAAAGCTCGAACGGGCCATTCGCTTGGCTCCCTTCCTCCCTCGCACCCGCGGGACGGGCGGGTTGATTCGCGTCCGGCGCGCCGAGGCACGGTGATACGTGTCCGGTTAGTTAAATCCCGGCCGTACGGGGCGGGGCAGGGCGGAGCGGCGGCCCGGGCGGGACCGGGGCTTGACAGAATGGTATCAGAGCGGAATCGATTCTCTGGCCCAAACCGTTGCTATGACTCTGAGATATTATCGATATGGTTTTGCAAAGAGCGTTCCATACATGTCACGCCCCGATCTCCCGCAGGCAAATCGGCCGTTCCCGCTAGGCGGGAATCACCCTCGCCAGCGCTCCCGCGGAACGATCGCTTAACCCATCCGGGCGTGATGCCGCACGAGCGTGATCCACGCCCGTGCAAGGCCATGGTTCATTGGCTGGTGGCAAGAGTTCTAAGCCACAGAGTCGCACAGATTGTCCGAGTGCAGCGGAGTCATGAACGCATAGGCGATCGGTAACAGGTTCACTGAGTCGACAAATATAGCGGAAGCATTGAAACACAAGTTGAAGTAAAGCAAGCTCTTTTATTGATATAAACTTGTGTTACAGGCGGCGTATAGCCGAGATTACAAGTCGCTCAAGCCTCTCTCTCTGAAACAGTAAAAGCGTGCCAAATGGCTACAACTGTGGAATGAATGTACAGGCGATGGTCAGGCGATGTTCACAACTTATGTCTTGTATAAGCGCTTCAGTCCCGGACGCACCGTTGCAAGGCTTCAGAGGGAACTCCTGGCCTTAGCACGCACGAAGGAGGCGTCCGCACCGCACGAGGTTCTCCCGCACCCTGCATATCAAACTGGTGGATTATCAGTACATTGAATGCACTGGTGGGGAAGCTACTCGCCCGCTCGACAAATCCAAACACGTAATACAGGTTCCGTGCACAACTATTAAGTTGTCTTTCTAGTTGCCTTAGGATCAGTTTCATGCAAACATTGAATAGCTTATCGTGTCGGGCAGTGCGCCGTGCGATGTTAGAGGAAACATGGCGAGACTTACCAACTTACCTTTTGTCCTTCCCTGTCCGAGGCAAGCATTATCAATTCAAGCACGGGCAAGCATAAACATTCAGGAGGCATAGCATATGCAACAAGAGTATTTATTTCAAGTTCGTTCAGGTGTTTAGTTGCTCTTGATGCGATACAGTGCCTCGCACGCGGATAGCCGCTAAGCGAGGATGAATTGTTTATCTTTCGTTTACAAGCAAGCATGCCACAGGTTAAATACACACGATAAACACACGATGCATTGCAAGCCATATTTACACGATGATCACACGAGGCATTGCAAGCATATACACGCGATGATCACTGGCTGATGCCATAACGGACTAGTCAAGGACGTGAATAACATGCAACGAGAAAACACGAGGAGCTCATAAAACACGATACGTTGCAAGTTACCCAGTCCGCACACGATTGACTATAAATACGAAGTCTGCCCGGATCGGATTGGTGCCAGTGCCCCAGCACCATCCGCATAACTTATATCCTTGTGCATAAGTTGTCCATGATCGAACACGATTGTTAATTTACACACGAGCACACGAGATTCATTTAGCTATTGGATATGCACAGTCTCCTGGGCTGCTGTAAGCCCGCACAGGAGGGAGACTTGTAGGGAGATCCGAATACCTGAATGAGTCTTGCCACTGGAGTATGATTCATTTAGCTATTGGATATGCACAGTCTCCTGGGCTGCTGTAAGCCCGCACAGGAGGGAGACTTGCAGGGAGATCCAAATACCTGAATGAGTCTTGCCACAGGAACATAATTCTTTTACTTGGCATGATACAGTCCCCTGGATCGGGAACTGCCTTGGTGACCTAACGGTCCCGAAAACTTGCGGGTTCATTCAGGCACGGAACGACTACGTAGTAGTCTCCCGGGGTTTGGATGAAAACACGGTAACAATCAAGCAGACAAGCATGCGTTTCTAGGAACATAAGCAGGCACGTTGCTCGGGCCCGAAGGTAGTCCGAGAGATGAAACCGTTAAGGGACGTAGCATGCGAGGGTCTGAATATAAGCAGTATTTCCTTTTCCATGTTCTAGCATAGCAATACAGGTTGGGATTATTCCCTTAGCTAGGTGCGTTGGATTTATTAGCATGCAGGGGTGAATCACCTAGCGACTAGCATAAATATTCCAAATTTTTATGTGTGCTGGCTAAGCAAAGACAAGTTCACCGTAGCCATCCACCTTAGCGATGATTCGCCTCGGTAGAGCGATACGTCTGAGCGAGCCTCTGAAAGCCTAAGCCGGATTCCTGTAGGGACAAGTCTGGATATCCTTTGCTTCTTGATCGAGGCAAAACGGGTTGGGACAGCTGCACGATTACCGTTTGAGACGGTAGTCCACTTGAGCGGAACGGGGTGTTACATCCTACCCAACTTAGAAAAAGTCTCGTCCTCGAGACTTACTAAGGACAAGCAGTAATCTAGGGTTGAGGCAATCCTAGACAAGTCGTTTGTACTTGTTTCATTTGGATATTCACTTGCACAAGCGTCGATCTTAGCATATCGCTTAGACTGGATCGTGCGCACTTTCGAAGTGCACTTCTAGCGTGAACACGTCAACCAGCTCAGTGATAGCGAAGTCTTAGCACTCGAGTTTCACCTTTTCTTAAGTCTTGGATGGTGCACTAGTTCAAGGCGTCCCTCGAATAGATACATTCAACCAAACTTAGGGTTAGTGAAAATCGGACAAGCTACTAGCGATACTCTCAAGGGTTCGCACAGGTTGGCACAAAGGCCACTCGCAGCATACAACCAGACAAGCAAGCATATCATTCAAAACGCATTTTGAAAGTATTTAGACTTATTGTTGGAACATCCCATCGAGACATTGAGAGAGAGCGTGCACATAACCCACGAACGAGCTTTTGAAACAGAGATATCGAATCGAAGTCCAAAGGCGTAGAAGCCAGGCTCTGATACCAACATGTCACGCCCCGATCTCCCGTAGGTAAATCGGCCGTTCCCGCTAGGCGGGAATCACCCTCGCCAGCGCTCCCGCGGAACGATCGCTTAACCCATCCGGGCGTGATGCCGCACGAGCGTGATCCACGCCCGTGCAAGACCATGGTTCATTGGCTGGCGGCAAGAGTTCTAAGCCACAAAGTCGCACAGATTGTCCGAGTGCAGCGGAGTCATGAACGCATAGGCGATCGGTAACAGGTTCACTGAGTCGACAAATATAGCGGAAGCATTGAAACACAAGTTGAAGTAAAGCAAGCTCTTTTATTGTATAAACTTGTGTTACAGGCGGCGTATAGCCGAGATTACAAGTCGCTCAAGCCTCTCTCTCTGAAACAGTAAAAGCATGCCAAGTGGCTACAACTGTGGAATGAATGTACAGGCGATGGTCAGGCGATGTTCACAACTTATGTCTTGTATAAGCGCTTCAGTCCCGGACGCACCGTTGCAAGGCTTCAGAGGGAACTCCTGGCCTTAGCACGCACGAAGGAGGCGTCCGCACCGCACGAGGTTCTCCCGCACCCTGCATATCAAACTGGTGGATTATCAGTACATTGAATGCACTGGTGGGGAAGCTACTCGCCCGCTCGACAAATCCAAACACGTAATACAGGTTCCGTGCACAACTATTAAGTTGTCTTTCTAGTTGCCTTAGGATCAGTTTCATGCAAACATTGAATAGCTTATCGTGTCGGGCAGTGCGCCGTGCGATGTTAGAAGAAACACGGCGAGACTTACCAACTTACCTTTTGTCCTTCCCTGTCCGAGGCAAGCATTGTCAATTCAAGCACGGGCAAGCATAAACATTCAGGAGGCATAGCATATGCAACAAGAGTATTTATTTCAAGTTCGTTCAGGTGTTTAGTTGCTCTTGATGCGATACAGTGCCTCGCACGCGGATAGTCGCTAAGCGAGGATGAATTGTTTATCTTTCGTTTACAAGCAAGCATCCACAGGTTAAATACACACGATAAACACACGATGCATTGCAAGCCATATTCACACGATGATCACACGAGGCATTGCAAGTATATACACACGATGATCACTGGCTGATGCCATAACGAACTAGTCAAGGACGTGAATAACATGCAACGAGAAAACACGAGGAGCTCATAAAACACGATACGTTGCAAGTTATCCAGTCCGCACACGATTGACTATAAACACGAAGTCTGCCCGGATCGGATCGGTGCCAGTGCCCCAGCACCATCCGCATAACTTATATCCTTGTGCACAAGTTGTCCATGATCGAACACGATTGTTAATTTACACACGAGCACACGAGATTCATTTAGCTATTGGATATGCACAGTCTCCTGGGCTGCTGTAAGCCCGCACAGGAGGGAGACTTGCAGGGAGATCCAAATACCTGAATGAGTCTTGCCACAGGAACATGATTCTTTTACTTGGCATGATACAGTCCCCTGGATCGGGAACTGCCTTGGTGACCTAACGGTCCCGAAAACTTGCGGGTTCATTCAGGCACGGAACGACTACGTAGTAGTCTCCCGGGGTTTGGATGAAAACACGGTAACAATCAAGCAGACAAGCATGCGTTTCTAGGAACATAAGCAGGCACGTTGCTCGGGCCCGAAGGTAGTCCGAGAGATGAAACCGTTAAGGGACTTAGCATGCGAGGGTCTGAATATAAGCAGTATTTCCTTTTCCATGTTCTAGCATAGCAATACAGGTTGGGATTATTCCCTTAGCTAGGTGCGTTGGATTTATTAGCATGCAGGGGTGAATCACCTAGCGACTAGCATAAATATTCCAAATTTTTATGTGTGCTGGCTAAGCAAAGACAAGTTCACCGTAGCCACCCACCTTAGCGATGATTCGCCTCGGTAGAGCGATACGTCTGAGCGAGCCTCTGAAAGCCTAAGCCGGATTCCTGTAGGGACAAGTCTGGATATCCTTTGCTTCTTGATCGAGGCAAAGCGGGTCGGGACAGCTGCACGATTGCCGTTTGAGACGGTAGTCCGCTTGAGCGGAACGGGGTGTTACATCGACAACAGTGAAGATTTTTCTTTCTTGGAAAATAGAGAGCAACGTACAAAGAGGCGGCATGAAGTTTAGACCATATTTCAATAAGCATTTATATGAAACTTTGCTACAGTTTGTGTTTTGAGACATGTAAAACTTTAAAGTTGTAAAACTTTAACTGGTTATGTTTTGTTTAATCTTGACATGTAAAACTTTGAAGTTGGCTGTAACTTTGTGTTTTAATTTTTTTATTGGTTATGTTTTGTTTAAGTTGGATGTCATATTTTTGACTGGTTATTTTTGTTTAACTATGACAGGGGACTAAAACTAGGACTGTCCAGATTTTGACAGTCCTAATAACTTATGGGACTGTAAAAATTCTGACAGTTCTAGTTTTATATATAAATGTGCAGAGACAGTAGGTTAAAACTAGGACTGTCAAAATTTTGACAGTCCTGATAGCTTATAGGACTGTAGAAATCCTGACAGTCCTAGTTTTATATATAAATATGCAGAGACAGTAGGTTAAAACTAGGACTGTCAAAATTTTGACAGTCCTGATAGCTTATGGGACTGTAAAAATCCTGACAGTCCTACTTATATATAAATGTGCAGAGACAATGGGTTAAAACTAGGACTGTCAAAATTTTGACAGTCCTGATAGCTTATGGGACTGTAAAAATCCTGACAGTCCTAGTTTTATATATAAATGTGCAGAGACAGTGGGTTAAAACTAGGACTGTCAAAATTTTGATAGTCCTGATAGCTTATGGGACTGTAGAAATCCTGACAGTCCTACTTATATATAAATGTGCAGAGACAGTGGGTTAAAACTAGGACTGTCAAAATTTTGACAGTCCTGTTAGCTTATGGGACTGTAAAAATTCTGACAGTCCTAGTTTTATATATAAATGTCCAGAGACAGTGGGTTAAAACTAGGACTGTCAAAATTTTGACAGTCCTGATAGCTTATGGGACTGTAGAAATTCTGACAGTCCTAGTTTTATATATAAATGTCCAGAGACAGCGGGTTAAAACTAGGACTGTTAAAATTTTGACAGTCCTGATAGCTTATTGGATTGTAAAAATCCTGACAGTCCTAGTTTTATATATAAATGTGCAGAGACAGTGGGTTAAAACTATGGACTTTCAACATATATATATATATATATATATATATATAAGTTGGAAAAGATACCAAAGCTTAACATACAAGACTCATTGCACAACATACAGTACTTCATCTCATTTCTTTTATAGTCACTATCTATTGCACTATCACGCTACAAAAGTACAAAATATTATATTCCATTTCTATCGCATACAAAATTATAAAATAATACAAAAGTATAAGATGTATCAATCGATTAGAATATCAAAGTAGTCCTTAGGCAAGATTTTGGGATCCTCCATCTTCATCGTCTTCTTATAGCCAGCAATTGCATCCATGTAGGGTGTCGTCCATGCTATCGCTTCCTCTGGTGCGTGTTTATACCAATGCGTAGAAGGTGGAGGAATAGGAGAATGACCGATCAACCTTGGGATGACAAAGTATTGTCCGACAAGCCCTATTAAACATATATTGTATAGTCTGTGTTCGGCCGGAGGAGCGCACATTGGAAAGAAAGTATTGTTAATGCCTTCTGAGATAATTATAATAGGTATCTTATACCTATTAGAGAATACGTATGCAGCAGGCAGGACATCCATGTAATGGTCTGATCCGGTAACTGTGTCCGTACAAGGTATGCTTGCCAACAAATCTTCAACAATTTCTTCGCCGATATCTGCCTATAGAAGGGTAGACGAGACTCCAACTCCTCGTACAGCTCTTCTCTAACCTGTCTCCATCCCGCTTCAACTGAATAGCCAAGATGTCTTGCGAGTGCATAAAATCCACAATGGCTATCCTTAGGAACATCAACAATAGACCAAATAAAATTACTTATTTCAGGTAGAAAATTTTGAATGTATAGACTATATGAATCAAAGAAGTTATCTAAACCCTCCGCCGTGACTGCATCGTTCGTTTTCTGTTTCTTCCCTCTTCGAATAGTAAGCTTACTATTTTTCTTTAAAATTAACACACTTTCGATAACCGACTTTGACTCAACTTGCTCTAAATTGCGTTCAACATGTTCAAATAAGAATGAATCTCTTTTAGTTGACTCCACCTCCTTTTTGTGCTCTACTGATTCTTGAGTGTAGTCTTCCCTTAGGAGTTCGAACAACAGATTGCTCTTGCAATCGAGTTATTGCCGGGACTATAATTTCTTGGATTTTAAGCTCAATGGATTTTCTCTCCGGTTTTGATGCGGCACACCACATTGCGTGAAGGAGTTTCACTTATGACAAAGAAAAGAAATCATCGTGAACTTCCACCGTCGGCATGATCGACAACTGTCTCCAACGTTGATCAACAACATATATTGGAATAGGTATAGATTGACGACGATATTCATTAATCTCATATACACAAGGAAGGCCGAGTGAATGTCGATATGAACAACCGCAAACCTCGGGATCATAACCAACGAACTTGACCTACCAATCTTCTCAAACAATAAGCCCAAGGCCTTGTGAGATACTACATGGATTAAAGCATCCAAGAGGTATTCATGATTGTATTCATGCTTTACAATATTGAGGCTCATCTGAAATGATGCTACAATCTCGTTCACCGTAGAAATAATCATCAAATGAACCGATTGCCAAACGGAGACAAAATTATCGACCGATGATCGTAGATATCTATTTAAACTTGAGTGTGATCCTTCGACCCGGTTCGTAGTGATTATGCCATAATGCTTCACCATGTTTGCCCATGCTAAGACGAATTATTCTTTATGTGGTTGTAGCCAAGTATCTTTGATATAAGAAATGCATGTCGGATTACTCGTCTTCCACTTTTGTTTGAACATGTACCATGCTGTGTCGTAGCTATCTTTATACTTGCTCGCCATACAAGACTCCAATCACTGTAGAATTCTTCGAAGTGAAGCTTGTCAATTTTACCGTCATATTTTCAAATTTTCTCTTGCATTGAGCTTGGATATTTCGATTTATATGCCAAGTGCATAGTAGTCTATGAACATAAAAAAATACAATATCTATAGCATTTATCAGCACATATTCTCTTTAAGTAACAAAAATAGAGGGCTCTTTGTATCCTGTATAAAGGGATTGTAGTTTCCTCAACGTCCAAGTGTAATCCTCTACTGTCCCACTCTTCATAAAACAAAAAATGACTGAAAATATTTTTCCCGTAGACGAAAACCCAACAATGTGAAAAAGAGGCATCTTGAACTTGTTAGTCTTATATGTACAATCAAGGGCCAACACGTCTGCGAAGGACCTAGCCAAGTGTGTGCAATCAGGATGAGCCCAAAACAATAAAAAGAGTTCATTATTTTGTGGATGTCTTCTATGGTACTCTACATAGTGATGCTCCCCAAGAAACTTCAATACTTGTTGTATCGCCATTCTTCATTTCATACTATTATATTTGCTCTTGTTAAAGTATTATAGATCGTCCTCATGGTTGACTTGTTCTCATCTTTTTTTTGTCGCACGACAAAATAAATTTGTTTGGGTGCAACTCCGGAAAGGAACAATTCTTCAACCAACTTTCTCTCATCCTTGTTCAACCGTGCCATGTAGGCATGACCCGTAAGTGTCTCTGGAATAGGATGATTGTGTATTCCATTCTTAACTTCGACTATCCACTTCACAACTTCTACTTTTATAATCAACACCTTAAATGGACAACAACATTTTCTTGTCCTAATATTTTTCTTAGGATTTTTTTTTCAACAACACATTTTTTTCCCGATGTTGCCTGAACACACCTCCTCTTTCACAGCCCAGCTCTAAATATTTTTGTTCCGGCCGAGATCTGATCGATCTTGCAATGACAATGACTATGTTATGTCGTCTTCCAACTTCTCTGCACAAATCTAATGCTTCTTCGTGGGATGCAAATCGAATATCCGTTGATAATACCTTCTCCACATCAACCCCAATAGCAGGATGTACCACACCATCTGTACGAGGTTGGTCCTATAACTTATATAAAATAATCTAAAAATTGATAACTTCAAATAATTGGCAGTCTAAATTAGGACTGTCATAATTTATACAGACTAATGTATTGAGTAGACTGTCAAAAATTTTACAGTCTTTAAGAAAACAATTTTATCTTCAGGACTGTCACTATTTTGACAGTCCACATAGTCTATAGGACTGTCAAAATTATGACAGTCCTATATTTATATAGAACTGTCGAATTATTGACAGTCCTTACACGATGACTATTGTATATCGAATTAGGGTTATCATTTTACGTATCGTAGGTGCTTCGGAACAACCGACATGTTCTTCGGAAGGAGCGGAGTGCATATTTAATTGATTGCATGATCCAACTTCTTCATCGAAGATAATTTCATGCATCGCTCCTACAATAGTCGAATAAAACTAAATAATTTGGTGACAATCTCAAAACTTATTCATCGTATGTTGTCAAAGACATACCGAAAGAATATTCGTTGGACAATCACCAAATTAGATTTTTCTTCCACTTGGGACCACAACTATCAAATTCCAAAGTTAGGTTTAGGTTTTAGGACTTGGAGAGAATGAGAGATTTCTTCATGTGAAGGTGAAAAAGAAAGAAGAGAAATAATTTTTACTTATATAGGTTGGTGTGGGCAGCCCTAAGTAAGTTTGAGGAGTGACAAACTTGTAATTTTTAGGGAGAGAGGAATGGGCAGTCCTGAGTGTATTTTGTAGTGCCCTTATCACAAGCCATTAATTAGTAGTAGGCACAAGAGTGTGACTCGATTTGAACTGAACTGAGCCGACTACTTGGTGAAGCGGGTTGGCAACTTACTAGCAATCACACCAATAAAATGCGTATAATATGAAAAAAATCGTATCTTTCAAAAGCATATAATATTTGCATATTTTAAAAAAATTTGGATTAATATACGATTTTTAAAATTGTGATATTTTAAACGCGTTCTACACGGATAACTAAAAAAAAAGGCAAAAAAAAATGTTTCTGGCAGTACAACCTGTTTAATTAACCAAGAAATAAACTCAACAGTCTTTCATTAAGGCAAATTCTATAGGCACTCCAAAACCTACTTAGGACAGCCCAATTTTTTTTTAGTTTATTTACAAGTTTGCTATCCAGTTTCTTTGCTTGAGGGCAGCCCAAATCCTTGTATAAAATTCAACATGTTTCAGTCCAAAATTTTTTCCAGGACTGTCATAATGTTGACAGTCCTTTTAAGGATCTCAATATTGTGACAGTACTAAATAATTAGAACTGTAAAAAAAATTGACATTAATAGAAAGGACTGCCAATTTTATTTACAGTCCTAAGACTGTCAATTTTGTTTACAATCCTAAATAGTTAGGACAGTAACAAAAATTGACAGTCCTTCCAATAGGACTGTCAATTTTGTTACAGTCCTAGGAAGAAGGCGATGAAGAAGAAAAAACAACAACATCAGCAACAACAACGGGGGCGGCGACAAACGGGGGCGGCACGGAGACGCACGCACGCACATGGGCGACGCGAGGCATAGCCGCATGTGTGTTCGAGGGCATTACATTACGGAGGCGCACGCGTGCGGGGGGGGGGGGGGAGTGGCTGCACGCGGGGGCGGGCCGACTACGGCGACGGCAGCAGAAGCGGCAGCAGCAACAGCAACAAGAACAACAACAATGGAGACGAGCGCGTGCGCCTACGCCTCGGTGCCGTCCCGCGTGCGCGCACCTCCGCCTCCTCTCCCGTCTCCCGTCGTCGCCTACTCCTCCTCCGGGTGTTGAGGTTGGGGTTAGGGTTGGAGTTTTGGAAAGAGAGAGTAGATATTTTGAATGTAGAGCTTTGGGAAGGTTTGGGGGATTGGACTGTCCTAAGTAAAAGTTACAAAAATCTGGACTGTCCTGAAGTAATGGACTGTCCTAAGTAAGTGTTGGAGTGTCTATAGAATTTGCCTTCATTAACTCTTGCAGCATTACTGTTTTTAACCAGTCTGACACAATTTACAAAAAAATGTTCATAAAAAAAAAACCTCGCATGCAATTTATTTAATAAACTAAGATTTTTTTTTTAACAATTTTGTTGCTTGGATCAATAATCATTTTGTGAGATTGATGGAAATAAGGACTTATGGATTTGTATTTAATTAATTGTTTACTTCTTTATTAGGGATAAAAAATAATATGTTAAATTTTTAGTGCCGAATTTGTTCATACGAAACGTACTAAACAAGAATTAAATCTAACCAAAATATTTCTCGTTCGACGAATATTTGGCAAAATTTTTAACATATTTTACTTATAGTATGTCGATTTATACTTGTACTCTCGTCGTCTCAATTTTTTCACGTTTGCCAAACTACTAATAAGGGTTGGGGATGGACTGGTCAGTTGGATTTTTTGAGGTACCTGTTCAGACCGTACCATACAAAAAAAAAGAATAGGAGCTTATTTGCACTTTAATACCTTCTAATTTATACCTATCGCTATTTTTAAACTTGATATTTTTTTATTATTTTTATGTCTAATATTAATCTTTTTTTTCTTTTCTTTTTTTTACCGTTGTAACATAAAAATATAAATTTGCCATTATTATAATTTTTGTTGGAATTTCTATATTAAAAGCTTTTACTTTTCACTTTTCTTTTATTACCATAATTTTAATTATTTTATATTGACTTTATCATGACACGTGTAAATTAACTTATGGCACATTTGTAATCCCAGTTTATAGATTTAATGGTCCAAATTTTATTGGTGCAATTGTAGGTGTTTCGGATAGAAAAAATTCTATATAATCGATAAACGTGGAAGAAAGCGGACGGGTCCTTTATTACAAAAGAAAACCCTTTCCTTCTTTTTGTTTACAAACAAGCTTGTACAACATTAATCCTACACGAGGATGTGGGAGTACAATTTATTTAATTTGGGTAAATGTTGCTATAGGTGTCTGATCTGTAGCCGATCACTTTAGCCCTTGGACCACACGACGGCGAAGAAGTGCCGTGGAAGACGGAGAACAGCTCCGAAGGTTGCAAAGGAGGATGGATGTACGATGCCAAAGTCGTTGATCCCCGCTCTTTGCCTTAGCTCTGGATTCTCCTCTCTCAAGGATTCTGCGACCTCTCTTCAATCTCTGATTTCTCGACCCTGGATCTGATATTGGTTTTCCTGACCAATTTCCGACCTTGTTCGATCCTTTTTTGAAAGTTCGACCTGTTCGATCCTTCTTTTTAAAGTTCGACCCTTCTTATTAAATTTCGACCTCTTCCTCTGTTGATAGAGGTCTCTATTTATAGAGTTTTAGTGACAGTGACCACACAATCGGTGTAAAAACCGAGTAGTGAAAAGTATAGCTACCTTTTACACAACGGTTAAAATAACCAATGCCTGCGTATAGATGATCTTTTGAATGAGCGTGTGACGCGGGTCCAACTAAGGGACAAAACGCGTATAATCGCTACGGAGATCACGGCGTAGAAGCCACGTAGGTAGGTATCCCTCGTGTAGAAGAGGTTGGCGTAGAAGCCAAATGTCTGTCACCATGGCATAAAAGCCAAATAGTTATCAAATTGGCATAGAAGCCGAACAGGCGTAGAAGCCGAGTGGTCGTAGAGGCCGCTGCGTAACGTGCCAGAGTGGTCATAGAGGCCGAGCAGTCACAGAAGCTGAATGGGCGTAGAAGTCGCTGTGTAACGTGCCAGAGTGGTCATAGAGGCCGAGCAGGCGTAGAAGCCGAGGTGATGTGGACGTCTTAGCCGAAATTACGGCTTTGGAGATATAATCAAATCTCTTGCATTAAATGCAGAGATCTGCCCTCATCCTGCGCATTAAATACAGAGGCGTGTTTTCGACGGTCTGTTGCCCTTCTGTTCATCGAACGCAGAGACGTGCCTTGGGTATCTGTCAGTATTCGACACATTAATTGCAGAGACGTGCCTTGAGAGCTTGTCACCGCTCTGTGCATAAAATGCAGGGACGTGCAGCTTTTGACGTGGCAGGCGGTTTGTCTTCCGCAGAACGTAAGGAGCTCTTATCTGCCTGTGTAAAACTAGGCAACGCATTCCTCTGTATACGTAAAAGCAGTTTACGCAAAGGAAATGGCGGTAAATGATAGCCTGGGTTGCAGTGTCACGCCATCATTATAGCCGTCGCCTGGGTAGTCGAGCAGTATCCCTTTGTCAGAAGTCCAGACGTCAGGTTCATTGCAGGATCTGACAGGTTCATCGCAGGCTTTGACAGGTTCACTTTGGAGATCACGAAGCTTCCCTCGTACACTTCAATGCTGCACATAAAGGCGATGAAGCACCATGTTTACGCTGAAGCGGCTTGGACATACTGCCTTACGCGGATGGTCCTTTGAGCTTATATCTCGCGCTGTGTCTAGCAGAAAAAGCACTGTTTGTACGCTTGGTGGCTCTGAAGGCCTCTGTTTACGCTGCTTCGCATCAATATGCTGCGTAGAGTTTTCCAGCGTATTTTTCATGCTTCTACAAGACCCCCTTCAAAGCTTTTAAATTTCTCGTAATTTGAAACACTTTGAACGAAGCATGAACCGCTCCTCGTAACTCAAAACATTTCTGAATGGAGCGTTGAAACGGTCGATGCTGACTTTATGGCAGATTTATTGGGGACCGGTGTGACCTCTCTCGCCTATAAAAGGCTGAGGAGTTTAACCTGTTCTTCCCGCATTCCTTTCGCCACCCAAGGATGATCGCCGGAGTCCGTCGGGTCGATCTGAGGAAGAAGAAGACCATGTTCTTCCAGCATGTAAGGGGCCGAAAAAGACGGCGTCTTCGAGCAAATGTCCTCTGCAACAATGGATCATGGAAGGATATCATAGTCTCCTTTGCTCGGGATAATCAACAACTTTGTATGGTGGTTCTCCGGGAGAGAGGACGAATCATTTTTCACCATGGCACTTGCAAGTGGCGCCTTCTCCCGTTACCTTCGGGAGCGAGAGCAGCAACTAGCTCTGACCTCGGGTATTGAGTTGGGTGAAATACCTCAACTCAATCTGTCACGGTACACGGAGCATGGGATCTGCTTAATTTAGGCAGGCCCAGTTCGTACTCTCCCTCCATTCATCATTCTAGTCGGTTGTGGAAACCGACCAACTGCTGGAGGAGAGATGAAGAATTGGCGTCCGTGCAAGAACCTGTCAGAACAGATTTCGGGCGCGATCTTCAGCCGATGTAAACACCCGGATTTTCAGAATAAATTTTAATATAATTTTTTCCGGAATTTTTGGTATTTTTCTGGACGAAGAAGCAAGGTAATTATGAGTTAAGGATTTTTAAATATAGTTTATTGGTGTTAAAATATTATGAAAATAATAATTTATTGTGTAAAATGGAAAACCGGACATGTGGTATTTTTTGGTGAATTTATTGGACTCCGGAGACGCGTTTAAAGCCTTAAAACTTCTTGGGTGTCAAAACCGAACCCAAACCCAAAACCTGAACCAACCCTGCCTGAACCGAACCCAGCATAGTGGGTCGGGTCGGGTCGGATCCGAGCCAAACCCGACCCGGACCCGAAAACCCGATGGAAACCCTAGTAGCCGCCGGAGTTCCTGTAGCAGCTTATAAAGGGCTGCCTCGACATCCGTGCTGCTCCCTTCTCCATCTATCCGCCGCCGTACCCTGATCTCCGCCGCTTCCCCATCGCCAGTGACCTCACCTCGGCCCTCCACCACGCCGCTGCCGCCAGGCTGCCCACGACGACCCTTTCCCCCTCCGTGCGAGCGCCGCCACTCGTCCCCGACTCCTTCGAACCCCAGCCCCGCCGTCGACTCCAAGCCCCCGCCTCACGACGACACGCCGTCGTCGACCCAGGCCGATTCACCGTCGCTCGATTCCCGCACAGCCGCGAGACCCCATCGACCCGCCGCCGAGTCCAGCACGACCCCGACTTCCCTCAACCCTCGACCTCCACCGACCACAGCGACTCCACGGGACAGCCACCCGAGCGCCGCCCTCTGACCGAGCTCCGGACGCGGCCAGCCCAGGACGCATCTGTGCCCCGTGACCGGACACAGCAACTCGTTTCGGACACGAAGTTGACCCTCGGACGCGTGGAATTCAGCGTTCACGGAGCCCTGTTCATGTACCGATTTCTCTCAAATCACAACTCTGTTTTCGATTTCGTGAGTTGCTACGCGTAGGCTGTATAACCCTCTCGGTGCCCGTGCAACCCGCTCGGTGCATCGCGTCCTGTGGTGATCGCACACCGCGATCCAAAAACAGGAAAAACAATACCTTATTTCACCCCGGAACTGAGTGCGCCCCGCCAAACGGGATGACTTGGTCGTACGCGGTCTTTACCGAAACGTGCGCGTCGTTGATGCGGATGTGTGGGATTTCGTAGAAGCCGATTCGGATGTGCGAGCACACCGGAGTCAGTGCGTATCCGTGGACAACACCCCGTATCCGACTTTTCTGGAACACACTGTAACTTTGTGTACACACGTCGGATCGAGACGAAACTTGTGCCATCGGACTCGTAGCAATACGCTAGTCCTGTGACCCAAGTTTGGTTCGATTCTGAGAACGTTGACAAAATCGCGTATCGTGGGCCCCACAGGCTCCACTTGACGGACGATTTTATGATCGGCTCATTGGAATCCAATTCTGGAAGTTCCGTTGGGTTCGTATCATCGTTCCTGACTTGTAGATACTGAGTTTGAGGAATTTGGAGACCTTTGACCCTGACACGCTTTTCGGTGCAAAGTGGCCCACATGTGGACCCCGCTTTGGGCCAGAAATGACATTTTTGCCCCTGTGTCCAAATTGGACGTAAGGATAGGCGTTTCTAGCTATTTGACATCTTCTGAGACTGTTGGTGATGTTTATTACAGATTTTGGAGTAGTACCAACAGGATCCACTGATACCGGGACGATTGTTGATATTCAAACATCAGGCAAGTGTACCTTGCCAACTCTGTAGTATGGTTACATATTTTTCTTGCTTCATTATATTGCTGTGCATACTTAACCTAGGACCGTGTGATATACTTAGCGTCCGATTATCAGTCGGGTGCCGACACCCTACGCGGTGTTGTGTATTATCATCTAGAGATGAATATTCGTGACACTTTATCTTCTCGTACTTGTCTTACCAAGTACACTTTGACCAAGGACACTTGACACTGATCATGAGACAGGATCTTCTCGAGATATTCGTGGTAATTCTGTATAGGATACAGGACTTGACAGAGATGCTATATTCTTAGATACATTATGACTTGTGCATTAGTTATGATCCCGCTGACATGGACATGAGACGTTATGGTCATGATATTCGTGGTTACATTGGGTGGGGAGAGACACACAGAATACAGGCTGATCATATATATACACCCCTACTATTTTGAGGCACAAGACTCTGAAGCCCGAGCTTGGCCCATTACTCATTATTACCGCTGCTACCGGCTCTCCGACACAGAGCTTGTAGTGGCTTCAGCCTGAGTTCTAGTGCTACTCTCATCTTGCATATCACTCAGCTGGTTATTTAGTATTCCCTTATTGTTCCATCTATTGCTGGAGAGACCCACAGACTACAGGTTGATTATGTTATGCCGGCTACTCAGTCTCTCGCTGAGCTAGACCACCTCATGATATCACTGCTACCGGCTCCCCTACATAGAGCTTGTAGTTGTTTCAACCTGAGTACCATTGATATTCTCTCTTGCATTTTATACAGATGTTTACATACTTACCCTATTTATCTCATTATTTGCTGCACTGCTTATATTGGCTTGTATATTTTCTGTACCTTATTATGTCCCCTGAGGACCTGGATATGGATTATGTTCCCAGGATTTGCAGACGAGATCTATCCCGAGGTATACGGGACCGCAGCAGGAGCTGATCCAGGAGCTGTACCGCCATCCGAGGATGAGGTGTTGGCCGAAGACTTTTCCTGAGCATCCATGTGTCATGCTCAGTATTTATTTATTTATTTCAGTCTTTTATATTCTGGTCTGTTGAACCATTGTACTAGATATTTATCGGGTTGTTCCCCGAAGTACTTTGTTGAGACTAGCTGATAATTTATATTCCTTATTTATTCTATGGATCATATTTTATATCTTGTGTGGATGAGATTAGTTGTGCCATGAATGTCGTAGACTTTGTTTTACAGCTTAAGTATGCCCTGATGGATCCATTAAATTGGGTTTGTCCATCGGTGCGTACTGCTGGCCATTACCACGTATCTGGTCCCACGGTATTTTGGGACTGGGGCGTGACATGGTTTTTGTGGTGGCCCATGCAGGTCTACGACTAAATTGTTTGGTTTCAACTTTGGGACCGGACCAGCCTGCCCTAAGGATAAGATAAGTTCTAGGATCTCATCCATTATTTAAACCATTATTGAACTCTATATCGAACTCAAAATTGTTACTTGATTTGCATCCTGTTTGATTCCTCTGAGCGTTCTTACAGTTTATCTTTTGGTTGCAGAGTAATGGATCCCAGGAACGGAGACGAGATTCCCTTGGATACGCCACACGACGCTGTGGTTACTTATATAGACGGAGTGACACCAGGCAACGGAGGACAAACATCACAAAGCAATCAAACCGGCCAGCCTAATCCAAGGTTCCGGAGAGATGACATCCCACCTCCGCCACAGTTCACTCCACAGATGCCAGTTTTCCCCCCAGGACAAGCCATGGACGGGCAACAGATATTCCAGATGATGTATGCTATGATGCAAGCCCAACAGCAGATTCAGCAAGAGGCCCATCGTCAGGAGGCTGAGTATCTGAGAACCAGCCTGGTATCCACATTGGAGCAGGTAAATCCACCAGCGAGGCGATCAACGACGGGATCTATCACCAATTTTCGTCATCTCAAATCTCGTACATTCTCTGGTAAAGAGGGGCCAACAGAAGTTCATGAATGACTCACAAACATACAGCACCAGTTGGAAGCAGCTGAACTTCCGAGAGAGAAATAGATGAATGCAGTCAGAATGCAGTTAACTGAAAATGCACATCACTGGTGGTTAGCAGAAGAGAGGAGGCTCGGGCAGGACCGAGTCACTTGGGAAGAGTTCTCCAGACTCTTCCGAGAGATGTATATTCCAGCAGTAGCACGGTCAGAGCTCAAAGACAAGTTCAACCGCCTTATCCAAGGCAATATGACAGTGGAAGAATATAACGCGGAATTTATTCGCCTAAGTCGCTTTGCCCCAACCTTGATTTCGACAGAGGAGGAGAAAGCTGAAAAGTTTTTTGACGGACTGAAGTTTGAGCTTTAGAGATTGATTGGATCGGTCGCACCTACATCATATACCGATGTTCTTGCAGCAGTACGACGCATGGAGCGCGTCACAAGAAGGGAGTCAAATCTGAAGAGGCCCATCACATCAGCACCATCCAGGACAGCACATGAGAATTCAGCAAAACAGACCCAGAGGAGTATGCCAGAGAGGACAGCATACAGGGCCATATCTCTCCCTACTTGTCACCACTGTGGCAAGGTAGGTCACATTGAGAGAGAATGCAGACGCAAGTTAGGACTATGCCTGGCTTGCGGATCCAACCAACATTCGACCAGAGACTGCACCGAGCGCAGAGAGGGAGCACCGAGACTAGCTTTACCTGCACCACGACCAGCTTATCCAGCAGTAGGAGCGCAGCAGACAGGAGTTGGAGGAGTCAGACTACCAGCTCCAGGAGAAAATCAGCAGAGACCACCCCTGGCACCACAGGCAGCTCTATTTCAGCAGGCTCAGCAGCAGCAGAGAGGTCCAGCTCAGGGACAAGGACAGGCATTCACATTAGCTGTTGAGGAGGAGGCTACTGCAGGCAAAGTTATCGCAGGTACCATTTTAGTAGCTTCATTACCAGCTGTAGCTTTATTTGATTCTGGAGCATCGCATTCATTTATAACAGCTAGTTTTATAGCCACCCATAGAGTAGCTACCGCACCCCTTCCGAAGATGAAGAGAATTCTTACGGGAGGAGGAATTATTCCGGTTAGTGACGTCTGTAGATCATGTTCTGTAGTAGTCTGTGGAAGAGAAATACGAGCCCAATTTCTGACATTTTCCATGCCGGATTATGATGTTGTACTTGGTATGGACTGGTTAAGTCAGTACCATGCGACTCTTGATTGCCGACTTGGGCGGATTATATTTAGACCGCCAGGACATCCAGAATTTGAGTTTCTTCGAGGAGCAGTAGAGCAAGGAGTTCAGCCTACTCTTAGGATACTATCTGTAGAAGGGGGACAGGTTACCCAAGAGTCATATAAGAATTTGTGGATGTATTTCTTGATGATCTTCCAGGTTTACCGCCTGATCAAAAAATAGAATTCACAATAGACTTAACTCCAGGAGCAGAGCCTATCACTTCATCAGTATATCGGCTGGCACCTAAAGAGTTAGTGGAGTTGAAAGAACATGTTGACGATCTTCTGGAGAAGGGTTTCATTCGGCCCAGTGTTTCACCTTGGGGAGCACCCATATTATTTGTGCCGAAGAAGGATGGAACAGTACGGTTATGCATTGACTACCGGGCACTAAATAATGTGACCATCAAGAACAGGTATCCCTTGCCACGCATCGATGATCTATTTGATCAATTGAGTGATGCAAGGGTATTCTCGAAGATTGACCTTCGATCCGGCTATCATCAGATCAAAGTAAGGAAGGAAGACATCCCGAAGATAGCTTTCAGGACCAAGTATAGACATTATGAGTTCTTGGTAATGTCGTTTGGTTTAACCAACGAGCCAGCAGTGTTTATGAGTTTGATGAACAGAGTCTTTCATCAGTTCTTGGATAAATTCGTGGTGGTGTTCATTGATGACATTCTCATATATTCCAAGAGTCATGAAGAGCACGAGGAGCATCTCAGAATCATGTTAGAGACCTTGAGACATGAGAAGTTATACGCCAAACTCAGTAAGTGTGAGTTCTGTATGGATAAAGTACCTTTCTTGGGACATATCATCTCAGGAGAAGGACTTTCAGTGGATCCAGAAAAAATTACGGCAATAGAGACTTGGCCTACACCCACATCAGTTGCAGAGGTGAGAAGTTTTCTCGGACTTGCGGGATATTACCGAAGGTTTGTAGAAAATTTCTCGAGGATTGCAGAACCGATGACGAAGCTGACACGTAAAGACCAGGAGTTTATATGGACAGAAGACTGCCAGAAGGCCTTTGAAGAATTGAAGAAAAGATTAACAACAGCACCGGTCTTGACTCTTCCTTCAGGGTCAGAAGGTTTTGTTGTTTACAGTGATGTATCAGGTAGTGGATTAGGATGTATTTTGATGCAACATGGCAAAGTCATTGCTTATGCGTCGAGACAGTTGAAGGTCCATGAGAAGAACTACCCAACACACGATCTGGAGTTAGCTGCAGTTATATTTGTATTGAAGATTTGGAGGCACTACCTTTATGGGGAGAAGGTAGACATCTTTACAGATCACAAGAGTCTGAAGTATGTATATACTCAGAAAGAGCTTAACATGAGGCAGAGGCGTTGGCTTGAATTGATGGTAGATTTTGACATAGATCTGCAGTATCATCCGGGAAAGGCGAATGTTGTAGCAGACGCACTGAGCAGGAAGCCTACGGCTTATTTCTTGACGATGCAGCCCGAGTTATTGAAAGATCTATAGGAGCTTCAGGTAGAGGTTGTTTTACCAGGACAGAAGGGCTTGCTGGCTAATCTTGAAATCAAGTCATCACTTGTGGAAAGAATCAAAGAGACATTGCCCACCGATGCTAGATTTTGAAGACTGAAGGAGAGGACGGAAGCAGGCATGCAGACAGGACTTCGCATACACGAAGATGGGACATTAAGGTTTAGAAATCGCCTGTATGTTCCAAATGGAGAATTGAGGCAGGAGTTAATGACTGAAGCACATAGCTCCATGTACTCTGTTCACCCAAGAGGAACCAAGATGTACCGAGACTTGAGACAGTATTACTGGTGGCATGGAATGAAAAGGGAGATTGCGAGATTTGTGGCCAAATGCTTAGTCTGCCAGCAAGTAAAGACCGAGCATCAGAGGACTGCAGGTATGTTACAGCCGCTTCCTATACCAGAATGGAAGTGGGAACATATCACGATGGATTTTGTCACAGGATTTCTAAGGAGCCCCAGCGGAAGAGATGCAGTATGGGTTATCGTGGATAGAGTCACTAAATCAGCACACTTCTTGCCATTTAGAGTTGGACAGTCCATAGAGGTACTAGCCGACATGTACATGCGACACATCGTCAAATTACATGGAGTGCCGGTTAGTATTGTATTGGATCGAGATTCATGATTTACATCTCATTTCTGGAGAAGCATGCAAGAGAGTCTGGGCACCAGACTCAAATTTAGCACGGCTTACAACCCACAGACAGATGGCCAATCGGAGCGCACCATTCAGATCTTGGAGGACATGTTGCTATCATTTATGCTAGACTTTGGAGGATCTTGGAAAGATCATTTGCACTTAGTGGAGTTCTCCTACAACAACAGTTATCAGGCCAGCATTCAGATGGCACCATTCGAGGCATTATACAGAAGAAAGTACAGATCGCCTATATGTTGGAGTGACGTTGGTGAACGTCAAATACTGGGTCCAGAATTGGTAACGCAGACAGTAGAGAAGGTGAAACAGATCCAGAATCATCTTCGAGCAGCTCAAGACAGACAGAAGCATTGGGCAGATACACACAGACGTCCCCTAGAGTTCAAAGAAGGGGAGCACGTGTTCTTGAGGATTTCGCCCACTCGTGGTACTATCAGATTCGGGAGCAGAGGCAAGTTGAGCCCAAGGTATATTGGACCATTTGATATTCTAGAGCGCGTTGGTGAGGTGGCTTATCGTCTTGCATTACCTCCATCTTTAGAGGGAGTGCATGACGTATTCCACGTCTCACAGCTGCGAAGGTACGTGACCGACCCAAGTCACGTAGGCGATCATTCAGAGATCGCAGTAGGCCCAAGCTTGAGATATGAAGAACAACCAGTTGGCATTCTCGACGTCAGTGAGAAGACATTGCGGGGACAGACGATCAGACTGGTTCGTGTAGCTTGGAAACATCATTCTCCTGGCGAATCGACTTGGAAACGAGAAGATAGTATGCGCCAGCGTTACCCCCACTTGTTTGAGGAGGCAGTTGTAAACTAAGCAATCTTGTATTTCCATAACTCTTTCTTTAGTAGCTTATTCTTTGATTGCGAGGACGCAATCCTTTTAAGGAGAGAAGATTGTAAACACCCAGATTTTTCAGAATAAATTTTAATATAATTTTTCCCGGAATTTTCGGTATTTTTTGGACGAAGAAGCAAGGTAATTATGAGTTAAGAATTTTTAAATATAGTTTATTGGTGTTAAAATATTACGAAAATAATAATTTATTGTGTAAAATGGAAAACCGGACATGTGGTATTTTTCGGTGAATTTATTGGACTCCGGAGACGCGTTTAAAGCCTTAAAACTTCTTGGGTGTCAAAACCGAACCCAAACCCAAAACCTGAACCAACCCTGCCTGAACCGAACCCAGCATAGTGGGTCGGGTCGGATCCGAGCCAAACCCGACCCGGACCCGAAAACCCGATGGAAACCCTAGCAGCCACCGGAGTTCCTGTAGCAGCTTATAAAGGGCTGCCTCGACATCCGTGCTGCTCCCTTCTCCATCTATCCGCCGTCGTACCCTGATCTCCGCCGCTTCCCCATCGCCAGCGACCTCACCTCGGCCCTCCACCACGCCGCTGCCGCCAGGCTGCCCACGATGACCCTTTCTCCCTCGCGTGAGCGCCGCCACTCGTCCCCGACTCCTTCGAACCCCAGCCCCACCGTCGACTCCAAGCCCCCGCCTCACGACGACACGCCGTCGTCAACCCAGGCCGATTCACCGTCGCTCGATTCCCGCACAGCCGCGAGACCCCATCGACCCGCCGCCGAGTCCAGCACGACCCCGACTTCCCTCAACCCTCGACCTCCACCGACCACAGCAACTCCACGGGACAGCCACCCGAGCGCCGCCCTCTGACCGAGCCCCGGACGCGGCCAGCCCAGGACACATCAACTCGTTTCGGATACGAAGTTGACCCTCGGACGCGTGGAATTCAGCGTTCACGGAGCCCTGTTCAGGTACCGATTTCTCTCAACTCGCAACTCCGTTTTTGATTCCGTAAGTTGCTACGCTTAGGCTGTATAACCCTCTCGGTGCCTGTGTAACCCGCTCGGTGCATCGCGTCCTGTGGTGATCGCACAGCGCGATCCAAAAACAGGAAAAATAACGCCCTGTTTTACCCCGGAACTGAGTGCGCCCCGCCAAACGGGACGACTTGGTCGCACGCGGTCTTTACCAAAACGTGCGTGTCGTTGATACGGACGTGTGAGATTTCGCAGAAGCCGATTCAGATGTGCGAGCACACCGGAGTCAGTACGTATCCGTGGACAACACCCCGTATCCGACTTTTCTAGAATATGCTGTAACTTTGTGTACACATGTCGGATCGAGACGAAACTTGCGCCATCGGACTCGTAGCAATATGCTGGTCCTGTGACCCAAGTTTGGTTCGATTCTGAGAACGTTGACAAAATCGTGTATCGTGGGCCCCACAAGCTCCACTTGACGGGCGATTTTGTGATCGGCTCATCGGAATTCAATTCTGGAAGTTCCGTTGGGTTCGTATCATCGTTCCTGACTTGTAGACACTGAGTTTGAGGAATTTGGAGACCTTTGACCCTGACACGCTTTTCGGTGCAAAGTGGCCCACATGTGGACCCCGCTTTGGGCCGAAAATGACCTTTTTGCCCCTGTGTCCAAATTGGACGTAAGGACAGGCGTTTCTAGCTATTTGACATCTTCTGAGACTGTTGGTGATATTTATTACAGCTTTTGGAGTAGTACCCACAGGATCCACTGATACCGGGACGATTGTTGATATTCAAACATCAGGCAAGTGTACCTTGCCAACTCTGCAGTATGGTTACATATTTTTCTTGCTTTATTATATTGCTGTGCATACTTAACCTAGGACCGTGTGACATACTTAGCGTCCGATTATCAGTCGGGTGCCGACACCGTACGCGGTGTTGTGTATTGTCATCTAGAGATGGATATTCGTGACACTTTATCTTCTCGTACTTGTCTTACCAAGTACACTTTGACCAAGGACACTTGACACTGATCATGAGACAGGATCTTCTCGAGATATTCGTGGTAATTCTGTATAGGATACATGACTTGACAGAGATGCTATATTCTTAGATACATTATGACTTGTGCATTAGTTATGATCCCGCTGACATGGACATGAGACGTTATGGTCATGATATGCGTGGTTACATTGGGTGGGGAGAGACACACAGAATACAGGCTGATCATATATATACACCCCTACTATTGTGAGGCACAAGACTCTGAAGCCCGAGCTTGGCCCATTACTCATTATTACCGCTGCTACCGGCTCCCCGACACAGAGCTTGTAGTGGCTTCAGCCTGAGTTCTAGTGGTGCTCTCATCTTGCATATCACTTAGCTGGTTATTTAATATTCCCTTATTGTTCCATCTATTGCTGGAGAGACCCACAGACTACAGGTTGATTATGTTATGCCGGCTACTCAGTCTCCCGCTGAGCTAGACCACCTCATGATATCACTGCTACCGGCTCCCCTACACAGAGCTTGTAGTTGTTTCAACCTGAGTACCATTGATATTCTCTCTTGCATTTTATACAGATGTTTACATACTTACCCTATTTATCTCATTATTTGCTGTACTGCTTATATTGGCTTGTATATTTTCTGTACCTTGCTATGTCCCCTGAGGACCTGGATATGGATTATGTCCCCAGGATTTGCAGACGAGATCTATCCCGAGGTATACGGGACCGCAGCAGGAGCTGATCCAGGAGCTGTACCGCCATCCGAGGACGAGGTGTTGGCCGAAGACTTTTCCTGAGCATCCATGTGTCATGCTCAGTATTTATTTATTTATTTCAGTCTTGTATATTCTGGTCTGTTGAACCATTGTACTAGATATTTATCGGGTTGTTCTCCGAAGTACTTTGTTGAGACTAGCTGATGATTTACATTCCTTATTTATTCTGTGGATCATATTTTATATCTTGTGTGGATGAGATTAGTTGTGCCATGAATGTCGTAGACTTTGTTTTACAGCTTAAGTATGCCCTGATGGATCCATTAAATTGGGTTTGTCCATCGGTGCGTACTGGTGGCCATTGCCACGTATCTGGTCCCACGGTATTTTGGGACTGGGGCGTGACAGCCGATGATGGGGAAGTCTTTGGTAGACTGCATTTCCCTCATATGTAATCATGAAAATGGAGAAAAAAATCCTTGTAGATTGGATTTCTCTCATATGTGATCATGATTTTTCTTTTTAATAAAATCGTCTTTCTTCCGTGCATATAATCATCTTGCCATACTTTGTTGCTGTGAAGTCTGAATATGTGTAGCTTCGACACGTCTGATTCTTTATGCCAACTCTGTTTAGAAAGAGTGCTATGTCCTGTCCTGTCTTTTACGCATAACTAGAGATGCGTAGAAAGCCGCTTTAGCATTCGAGTGTCCGAACTGTCCTGCTGTTTTAAGAGTGAGGAACCGTGTAGAATTCTGAGCTGTTACTTCTGATAAACAAAATTCTTTGTTTCAGACATCATCTTCAAGAATGATTTCTCAAAAACCTCTCGGAACAGGGCGAGAAATGGTTGTCAAACTGAGTCGCCATCTTGATAGACGAGATATTCAGACTGGAGTCTGGATGAACTTCAAATCGACCCATGAAGAAGAGTAATTTTTCAATGTTGAACTCTGTATGCTTCGGGTACTTGGGATATCTTGAGGTCAAGAATGAGTATCTTCTGTGTGAACTTTTTGCAATTGACCGCTTTGAGGACCGTTCAGATGTACGTGTAATCTGGCCAGCGTATCTTTCAGATGTGCGGGAAGTCGTGGAGCGTGAAATCATAAGTTAGCAGCCTCTGAGCATAAACTAAACACCATCGAGCGTGAAATTATAGACTTGTAGTTCCTGAGCGTGAAGTCGTAGGTTTGTAGCCGCTCGAGCATAAAAGCTACTGAGCACAAAGGCATCTGGGCGTAAAACCCGACTTGTGGCCGTCGAACGTAAAGCCGTAAATTCGTAGCTGTCGAGCGTAGAAAGCTCCTTAGCATAGAACTATAGATTTGTAGCTTTTGAAAAAAAAATGAGCGTGAAGTCGTGGATCTGTTGCTTCTGAGCGTAAACTAAGCGCCACCGAGCGTGAGATCATCGATTTGGTATCTGCTGAGCGTGAAGTCATAGGTTTGTAGACTCTCGAGCATAAAAGCTATCAAGCACAAAGGCATCCGGGCGTAAAACCATAGACTTATAGCTTGCGAGCGTAAAACCGTAGATCTGTTGCTGTCGAGCGTAGAAAGCTCCTTAGCGTAGGAACCACGGACCTGCTTTGCGCGAAAAAACTTTTCAAATTCGCTGACTGTCCGTATTCTCTGAATAATAGGCTGACGTAGGACCCAATCATAACCGAATATTAATTAGGAGATTTGGTTCGGGGTCCGAGGAGTCCATCCGAACTCTATATATATCCCAAGTTTTCTGAGGGAAAACTTTCCATCCATATTCTGCGAAAGAAAGCCTCCGACTGTTCGAGTTCTTCTCCGAGTCTTCAAAGTTTCCAGTAATGGCCTCGAAACAATCCTCCTCCTCTAAGAGAAAGAAGGTTGATTCTTCTTCTCGTTCTTCGGCTCAAGCGAGAGCGCCTCTGGTTGGACAGGGCAAACCTTATTCTGAGCGGAGCATCCCGCCGACGAGCAGCGCACCCGGCCTGAAAGGTAGAGCTTTTGGGGATGAATGAGAACGACTGAAAAATCCTTCGCACACGTTGAACGTGACCACGCTAGGTCGTCTCCTGTGCTGATAGCCTCTTTGAGGAAGATGATGCACGGGGACGTTCCATCTTTTACGCCCATATTTCTAATATGTCAGCGTAAAAACTCTATTTTTTTGCCGTCGAGCGTAAAAGCTTTGACTGCCGAAAACTTGGTGCATACTATTAAAATTTGAGTTTTACGCTTGTGGATGAAAATTTTGGCGTAACAACTCAATTTAATCAGTCTGGCGTAGTGCACAGACGGTTGATTTTTGGCGGACGCTGCAAGTCCTGTAATATCTAGTTATAGGAACTGACGTGTTTCCCTTGCACTTTTGTAGTTGACTTGCGTGAGTCTCCGCTTGCTGAAGTGATGGGCTCTGCCGTCGGGATGCTGTACTCCAACTATCTGGAGGATCTGTCGCACGTGACATTTCCTATCTCCTGGCCCCAGTGTCCCGAAGGAAGGGAATTTCTGATATCGGCTCAGGGCGAGCGGACGCTGCTGAATTTGATCAACGGGGAGCCCCTAACGTACGTGGACGGGGAACAATATCTGAAGCCGGCTTTCCTCTTTGGGGACATGATTGACAAGCAGTCCCAGACGAAGCCCAAGAGAGAACTCTGGGTTTTCCCTGCCGAGGGTTTGGTCTTGTACCTGCCCACTATGCCGAGAGATTATCCCATCTCGGCCTTCTTACGGCTAGGACTAACTCGTCGATTTTGAACACTCTTTCCTTTACTTTTTGATTAAAAGCTCTGGAGATGCGTGCTTGGTAGAGCGCTATGCGCTGTTGAGCTTGGAGGCGTTTCTCGTCTAATCCTTCTAGCTCTTAAAGCCTTAACAGGTCGTTCTTTTCTTGAGTCAACTCATTAGTCACGGCTATCCTGAGTGACGAAATTTGAATTTCGATGGGAAGAACTGCTTCACTCTCGTAGACCAATGAGAATGGTGTGCAACCTGTTGGCGTTCGGACCGTTGTGCGGTACGCCCAGAGACATTCTCCCAGCTTCTCGTTTCAATCTCTCTTGTTCGAAGAGACGAACTTCTTCAAGAGCTTGATAATGGTTTTGTTGAAGGCTTCCGCCAAACCATTAGCAGCCGGATAATATGCCGTAGAGGCGACATTTTGTATCCGATTTTTATCGCAAAATCGATGAAATGCCTGGCTGATGAACTGAGGTCCATTGTCGTGGATTATCCTTCGGGGAATCCTAAAGCGATAAATGACGTGATGCTTGATGAAGCTGATCACATTAGATGTCTTTACCTCAGCCAGAGGGATCGCCTCTGCCCATTTGGAGAAGTAATCCGTGATGGCCAGTATGAATTGGTGACCTCTGGAAGAAGACGGGTGAATAGGACCAATGATATCCATACCCCATGCTTCGAAAGGCCAGGACGCAACCATAGGATGTAGATGTTCGGACGATTGATGTATGAAGTCTGCATGAACCTGACAGGCTCTGCACTGTTGGGCATACTTGATTGCGTCCGCGATCATAGTGGGCCAGTAATAGCCCATTCTCCTGATGCGATCCTGCAGCTTAGGACCGGGTTGATGCGCTCCACATACGCCATCGTGAGCTTCACGGATAATCTGCTGTACTTCGTCATTGGAGAGACATCTCAATAGCAGTCCGTCGTAGGTCCGGCGATATAGGCATTGTGAAGATGCATCGAAGTAGAAGCGCAATGATCGTCTTTTGACGGATACCGCTTCTTTAGGGTCCTCTGGTAAGATTCCGTATGCCACAAAATCTATAAAGGGACTTCTCCAATCCTTCGTAGGAGGATCGACGTTTACAGCGTGGCTGTATTCGATGTGGAAGTTGTTCTTCACACAAAACAGATCTCTGTTAAGAAGGATTACCGAATTCTGCCTTCTTATAGGAGTAGCTAAATCTGCAGCTAGACTGGCTAGGGCATCAGCTTCCAGATTCTGAGATCGAGGTACATGCTCAAGGAAGAATCCTTTGAACGTCACGGCTATCTTGACTGTTGCTTGGTGATAGGGGATGAGGTCTGGATTCCGGACTTCATATATTCCTCTGACTTGATTGCCGATCAGTAGAGAATCACCGAAGGCTTCCAGAGATTCGACCCCAGCTCTTTGGCGACTTGGATCCCGATTAGTAGAGCATTGTATTCTGCCACATTGTTGGAACAGGGCTCGCTAAGAGAGTATGCTCGATAGATGACGAGTTTATCGGGAGTAACCAGGATGATTCCTACTCCTGAAACCACGTTTCCCCTGGGACCAGTCCTTGAGGCGCCATCGAAGAACAGTTGCCATGTACTACCTTCCATTGTGGAATTACATTCTGCGACTTCGTCGGGAATGTCCTCGTATAGTTTGGAGGCCTCCGGGATCGGATGAGCAGCTAGAAAGTCAGCCAATGCTTGGCCTTTGATGGACTTCTGAGGGACGTACACCATGTCATATGGCGTTAATAACATCGCACAAGTCGCGAGTCGGGAATTGAGAACACTTGGTTTGCTCATCAGTACCCGAAGAGGGTTGATCCTGGAGATAATATGAATGGTTTGGCCCGTGACATAGTGTCGCATTTTCTGAATAGCGAACATTAGAGCCAAGCATTCTTTCTCCACAGGGTTGTACCGGTGTTCGGCTCCGACCATCATCCTGCTGAGGTAGTAGATAGCCTGCTCGTGGCCCATATTGTTCTTCTGTGCGAGAAGAGCTCCCAGAGAATGATCCATTACTCGAACATACAGCACTAATGGTCTTCCTATGACGGGAGGTACTAGAACTGGCGGGCTAGTGAGGTAGCGCTTGATGTCTCCGAATGCTTGCTGACAGGCTTCGTCCCATACGAAGGATACACCTTTCTTCATGAGACGAGAAAAGGGCTAGCATCTCCCGGAGAGGTTGGATATGAATCTTCGGATATAAGCCAGACGACCTTGAAATCCCCTGAGTTCCCTCATATTGCGGGGCGGTGGCATTTCTAAGATGGCCTTGACTTTATCAGGGTCCACTTGAATGCCCTTGGCGGTGATGACAAATCCCAGAAATTTGTCACTGGATACCCCCAGAAAGGACTTTGTAGGGTTCATCTTGAGTTGATGTTGGCGCATCAATTCAAATACTGTCTTCAAGTCTTGGATGTGATCATCCCTGAGGCAGCTTTTGACAGCTACATCGTCCACGTAACACTCCACTGTCTTGCGTAAATGCTCGTGAAATATGTTACTCATAGCCCGTTGGTATGTAGCCCCGGCGTTCTTTAATTCGAAGGGCATGACCGTATAGCAGTATACCCCCAGTGGTATTCGGAAGACAGTATGCTTTTCGTCTTCAGGATGCATCTTGATCTGATTGTATCCTGAAAAGCCGTCCATGAAAGACATGCGTTCAAAACCGCATGTATTGTCAATCATGACATCTGTGATGGGAAGAGGAAACTCGTCCTTGGGGCATGCTGCGTTCAGATCTCGGTAATCGATGCAGGTACGTACTTTCCTATTCTTCTTCATGACCGGGACAACATTGGCGACCCAGTCGGGGTGTTGTTCCTCACGGATGAAGCCGTAGGCTATCAACTTCTTGACTTCAGCTTCAATGGCGTCCATCATGTCCGGACGAAACCGGCGTTGGTGCTGCTTCACAGGCTTTGAATTAGGCAGCACGTTGAGTTTATGAGTGGCCACCTTTGGATCAAGACCTGGCATATCCTCATAATTCCACGCAAAGACGTCGATATGTTCTTTTATCAGCTGGGTAATTTCTTCCCTTTCTTCTTCGGAAAGGTTGTTACTGATAAATATCGGCTTTGGTGAAAGTTCATCCCCTACGTCAATCTGGATAACTTCATCTTTAGTGGGAGGTTCTCTCTGCTCGAAGCGGAACTCCCATTGTGTATCCATTTGCTGAGCCCAAGCGTCATTCTCGAATGGTTCGGATTCTTGTTCGTCTGATTCGAAGGAATCCGTCACTACCATATTCGCTGATAATGTTTGCTTGAGAGCGTGAGATGAGTCGGAGGGCGATGAGCCGTCTTAAAAAGCGGAAAAGATGTCCTCATCTGACTTGGAAGTCGTAAGGGAGGTGGCATACCCTAACCCGAAGCGGGTTTGTTGATGGTGGGGATCTCCATGCGGCGGTATTTGTCTGCCTTTCCCGAAGTTGAGACCTGGCTTCAGCTTCAAGTTGTAACCCATATTTTGCATGATCTTCAAGGCTTGCGGGCTGTACCTGTGAACTTGTATTTCACCAGCATCATCGTCGAAAGAATCTGCTTGTATAGTCTGTTCGTTGCGCGTGCGGCCGAAGACTATTGAATGCTGACAGTCGCGGGCAGGGGGAACAATAAAGATAGAATCCTCATGTGGTCCATATGTCGTGGTGACATTGGACGATGACGCCACTTCCCATATGTACGGATGATAGGAATCTATAGCTGCCAAGAATTTTTGTGCTATAGGCTCTATATCGTCATGGGGAGAGGATTCCTGATTTGGAATCCGAGCGTCGATATACTGGAAAGAGGTCTTTTATTATTATCAGAAACCGCATTCCTGGTTGCATTTACATCACTCGGCTGCTTGTTGCGCCGAAGGTTGATGATTAAGGGCGGAGGCTTCTGGTTCAGAGTGATCACTAGAGGATCACCCCCTTTCCCTGACCTGGTCTTATTCAGGTGGATAGCCATGGGCTCTGTGGCTTTTGGACGGGTAGTCCGTCCTTTCACCTTGATTGTCAGAGGTTGCTTGGCAGAAGATTCTTCAGGCTCCCGGTGGGATTCCTTCTCAGCTTGGGCTGACACCTCTTCCGTGTAGTCTTGAGAGTATAACACGGCGTCGGAGTAGTAGGATTCTACTCCTTTAAACGGGTTTAGGTCAGCAACCTCCGTTTGTACTGTCCCTTGGGCGTCTACATATTTAAAGCATTGATGTAGAGTTGAAGGAACGATGTTGTGGTTGTGGATCCATGGTCTTCCCAGCAGTATGTTGTAGGATACCTCTGAATCGATGACGTAGCATGTAGCCACCGATCTGAGGTTGCCAATCTGGATCCTCAGGCAAATTTTCTCCAACGGCTTACTTCTTCCGGCTTTGAAACCTACGATAGTAGTGGTGGTGTAAGCCAGTTCGCTGGTAGGAATCCTCAGCGGTCTGAGCAGACTATGAGGAATGATGCTGATTGAGGATCCCGGATCTATGTGAATCCGGTCGACCTCCATAGAACCGATGTACCCGGTGTGGTAGAGGGGTCTGTCATGCCTGTTGTGTTTTAACAGCATATCGTCTTGAGTGAAAGTGATATTTGGGACCATCTCCATCATACTGTGGCATTGAGGACACGCCACGGGTTCTTCGTCGGGGGACTTGAGTTGGGTCAAGTATGTATCCGCCTGCATTAATGCTTCACTCAGGGCTAGACGAGTGTCTTGGGAGAGCCTAAGTAGCTCGAAGATGGACAACCTGGCTGGTGTATTAGCCAGTTGGGCCAGGATGTCGAAGTTGTACGGGTTCTCTAAACCTTTGTTTTGAATATTTTTCACAGGTTTATCGAAGCGCACTTCTTTTTGCTTTTCCTTGTCCGTCGAAGTTGGTCTTGAAGGACCGGCCTCTGGTACGGCGGGCTCTGGTTCTGAAGGCTTGGTGGCTGAAGCGTCTGCAGGTGCATCTTCCTGATTTGCTCCGTAGTCCTTGAGGTAAGCCTTCCCTGAGCGGGTTGCCGTGGCCAAAACCTCGCCTTCGTCTGATGTCGAAGAAGTTGCAACCATATCCATATGGCATGGTTTGCATTTGGAGTTCTTCCTGGACTTAGCTTTGGTAGCATTAGTCTCTTTTTCGAGCTCCGATACCAAGTCTGGGTGAACCCACATAATCTCGCCTCGCTGGGTAGTTAGGGGTAATAGGTTGGGATTTTGACCCCTAGCCGGAGGGAAATTAACGATGTTCATCGTCGTCCGGGAGATAGGTGTAACACCGTCCGGTACTTCTTGGGGAGGCAGATTGCCAAATTGCAGAGAGATCATGTTGGCTGTAACCGTCTTCTCGCTATTGCGCAGAGTGATGGCCTTAGCATCGATCAGCTCCTGGATCTTCCTTTTCAGTATGTAACACGTCTTTGTCGGGTGGTGTACGTATCTGTGGAAGATGTAGTACTTGGGGTTGTTGGCACTGCCGACTTCACTGGGCCGCCTCTCCTCTGGAAGGGTGATTTTGCCACTTTTGACGAGACACTCGAATATACTTGGAATATCGTCATCGTCGAAAGAGTATACTTCGACGGGTCTGGAAGTACCAGGTTTCGTTTGCGTGGTTGCCGCAGTCGTCTGTCTGGACGTGTTGATCGTCAGAGCTTCTTTTCCTTTGGAACTACAAGGATGGTCGCTGTTGGGTGATGACCTTTTGCCTCTGTCGGAGGTAGAGATCATGATGCCATTGTCGCGCGCCTTGCGATTATTATCCTCGACGGTTACCGCTGAGATGATGAACGAGGGCCAATCATGGAACTGATATGGTCTAGTGAACACCGAGATCACGGAAAGAAGGTTCTTCCTGCAAATGTCCACCAATGCGGAGTCTGGAACCCCAGGAGGCATCTGCAAAGTGGCTTGACGAAAACGTTCGACGAAGGTGCGAACGTCATCTTTTTTCCTCTGCTTGACTTCGATGAGAGAGGACATAGACATGTCCATTCCTCCCTCGTAGAATCGTGTAAAGAATAAAGCTTTGAAGTCTTCGAAGGACGCAATGCAGTTGTCCGCCAGGCTGCGGTACCACTGGTAAGCGACTCCTGAGAGACAGCCTTTGAACACCCGAGTGAGGAGGGCGTCATTCCCTTGTAGCAACACCGTCATCATACTGAAATAGTTCATGTACTGACTTGGTGATATTTTTTCCTCGAACAGAGCCATAGTCTGAGGTTTGTATCTCGGAGGAAAAGGGACCTCTTCCCAGATAGCTGGGTAAGGCTGGTTGATTCATAATTTCTTGAGCTGATCTTTGTGCTTCAAGGCGTCGAATTGGGCTTTTAACTCCCGTACTGTTTGTATCGGATTTTCAGCCGGTAGCGAGACCACGGATTGGTGCGGAGTCGGTTGTATCGCGACTCCCCAGGAGGTAATACATTCTTCGAGTGAGGAAGTGGAGGACCAGCTGACTCTTGATCTAGAGCAGGTTCTTGGACCGTGTTGGATGGTGGTAAGTCCACCTCCACACATATCTGCGCTGGCGGGACCGATGTTTGAGCCATAGCAGCCGCCTGTTGAGTTAGCATCATTTGGTGCATGTCCTCCATCATGGATTGTATTTGTTTCAGAGATGTCTCTAGTGTGGTAATGCGTTGCTCAGCGTTCCCTGACGGCATAGCTTCCTCATGTTCATCTCCAATGGCATACACTCCCATCTCCCTGGGCGTCGTCGAAGGATGCGTATAGGTCGCTGCAGAAGTTGACTCTATACTCTCAGTATTTGATTCGGGAGACTGGCGACCCCAGCATCGGAATCAGAGGAGTACGAAGTCAGTTGTCGTGACCTCGAACGAGTGTTCTGGAACACCCCAGCTTCAGTGTTCCTGAGGAGCATGTTGAATCTCCTTCGGCTCGGAGTTCTAGAGGACGGACGTCTTGAGCCTGAGCTTCCTCCAGGTATATGTGAAGCCATGTTCACAGATGCATGCGTGGGCTCTTCTTCTAGGAAAGATGGAGAGTAGCTCAGCCGATCGAAAATTGGTCGTTTTGCTTTAGAACAACATCAATTAATTACAATCCTGTGACTATCACAACAGTGCTCACTAGGAGGCATAATAGCCATGCTGGAAGATCCCCTCTCCTTGCGTTTCTGGATTAGATACTTGCGTAGGTCAGGAGAAGTTACAGAAGAAGAAGATGCTGGCTTGTTCCTCCTGTTCCCATTGGTGGGCATGCGGACGATGGGGACCATAGTCTTCCCTGTGCCACCCGTATACAACAGATTGGCCATCTGGGTGGCGGATAATCCCCGAGGAGGGCGTCTTTCCGCAACTGGAGCCTTCTTTACGCTTAGGGACTTCGCCTGGCATAATTTGGAGCTTCGCTCTGGTTGGCGTAAGACTGAGGATATCCTCAGGCGGCCATCAGCTTTTCGCGTAATTCGGAGGGTGGGCAGATTGTTCCCTTGCTGGCGTAAATGCTGAGAAGTTAAGTAGCTCGCCGCTTGCTTTCCCTTGCGGAGATCACAGGGATCATCTGGTTCTCCGTAGAGGTCAGATGTTGTCTTACGTGTGGAGCGTGTTTTGTACTTCCGATTTGGCGCTGAGGCATTATCAGAAGTTTTGTCTATTCCGTCAGGGACGGGAGACTGAATTTCACGCGCAGAGTGCGGAGTATACTTCTGGTTTAGCGCTGAGGCATCGCCAGAAGTTTTGTCGGTCCTATCAGAGACAGGCGACTGAATTTTACGCGCGGGGCACGATTTATACTTCTGGGTTAGCGCTGAGGCATTGCCAGAAGTTTTGTCGGTCCTATCAGAGACAGGCGACTAAATTTTACGCACGGGGCGCGATTTATACTTCTGGGTTAGCGCTGAGGCATTGCCAGAAGTTTTGTCGGTCCTATCAGAGACAGGCGACTGAATTTTACTCGGAATGCGCGGAGGGAGCAATGCTACAACCTCATTGGTCGAAGAGATCGGAGAGGTCGGAGAATCCACAGGAATGGTAGAGGATGTCTTGGGCATCCAGACTTTGCGCAGCTTCCTGTTGCTTTGGTCGGAGAGAGAGTGAGAGCTACCCCTGGTTCGGAGTATGTCTTCATAGGCAGACTGGTCGAACTGGACGACCAGTGTCTTCTTCACGGATCCCACGGATACCACATCGTGTTGAGCAATCACTTCCTCATCAGAAGAGAAAGATGTCTCCAGCAGAGTCGCCATCTTGTTTCGGATAGAAAAAATTCTATGTAATCGATAAACGTGGAAGAAAGCGGACGGGTCCTTTATTACGAAAGAAAACCCTTTCCTTCTTTTTGTTTACAAACAAGCTTGTACAACATTAATCCTACACGAGGATGTGGGAGTACAATTTATTTAATCTGGGTAAATGTTGCTATAGGTGTCTGATCTGTAGCCGATCACTTTAGCCCTTGGACCACACGACGGCGAAGAAGTGCCGTGGAAGACGGAGAACAGCTCCGAAGGTTACAAAGGAGGATGAATGTACGATGCCAAAGTCGTTGATCCCCGCTCTTTGCCTTAGCTCTGGATTCTCCTCTCTCAAGGATTCTGCGACCTCTCTTCAATCTCTGATTTCTCGACCCTGGATCTGATATTGGTTTCCCTGACCAATTTCTGACCTTGTTCGATCCTTTTTTGGAAGTTCGACCTGTTCGATCCTTCTTTTTAAAGTTCGACCCTTCTTTTTAAAGTTCGACCTCTTCCTCTATTGATAGAGGTCTCTATTTATAGAGTTTTAGTGACAGTGACCACACAATCGGTGTAAAAACCGAGTAGTGGAAAGTACAGCACCCTTTTACACAACGGTTAAAATAACCAATGCCTGCGTATAGATGATCTTTTGAATAAGCGTGTGACGCGGGTCCAACTAAGGGACAAAACGTGTATAATCGCTACGGAGATCACGGCGTAGAAGCCACGTAGGTAGGTATCCCTCGTGTAGAAGAGGTTGGCGTAGAAGCCAAATGTCTGTCACCATGGCATAAAAGCCAAATAGTTATCAAATTGGCATAGAAGCCGAACAGGCGTAGAAGCCGAGTGGTCGTAGAGGCCGCTGCGTAACGTGCCAGAGTGGTCATAGAGGCCGAGCAATCACAGAAGCTGAATGGGCATAGAAGCCGCTGCGTAACGTGCCAGAGTGGTCATAGAGGTCGAGCAGGCGTAGAAGCCGAGGTGATGTGGACGTCTTAGCCGAAATTACAGCTTTGGAGATATAATCAAATCTCTTGCATTAAATGCAGAGATCTGCCCTCATCCTGTGCATTAAATACAGAGGCGTGTTTTCGACGGTCTGTTGCCCTTCTGTTCATCGAACGCAAAGACGTGCCTTGGGTATCTGTCAGTATTCGGCACATTAATTGCAGAGACGTGCCTTGAGAGCCTGTCACCACTCTGTGCATAAAATGCAGGGACGTGCAGCTTTTGACGTGGCAGACGGTTTGTCTTCCGCGGAGCGTAAGGAGCTCTTATCTGCCTGTGTAAAACTAGGCAGCGCATTCCTCTGTATACGTAAAAGTGGTTTACGCAAAGAAAATGGCAGTAAATGACAGCCTGGGTTACAGTGTCACGCCATCATTATAGCCGTCGCCTGGGTACTCGAGCAGTATCCCTTTGTCAGAAGTCCAGACGTCAGGTTTATTGCAGGATCTGACAGGTTCATCGCAGGCTTTGACATGTTCACTTTGGAGAAACGAAGCTTCCCTCGTACACTTCAATGCTGCGCATAAAGGCGATGAAGCACCCTGTTTACGCTGAAGCGCCTTGGACATACTGCCTTACGCGGATGGTCCTTTGAGCTTATATCTCGCGCTGTGTCTAGCGGAAAAAGCACTGTTTGTACGCTTGGTGGCTCTGAAGGCCTCTGTTTACGCTGCTTCGCATCAATATGCTGCGTAGAGTTTTCCAGCATATTTTTCATGCTTCTACAGTAGGTGCCATTCATTGGGTTTTATTTTCGTATTAGTATATATAAGACAATCTAGAAGGAGTATAAGAAAGATCACATGCTTCATTCTATATTTTTTTTTACATCAAACTATATGTCACTTTTTTTATTATTCGTTTTTAATTTGGAGTATTTTGTTTTGATTGCGAAGATTCTTTATGTTTGATTTCATGGTCTATCACTTTGTGGTGATCGTGCATCATTGAATTCATAGAATTTGTACTGTTTGGAAGAAAATTGATAAAGTTATCACCAAACAAGACGATTATCTTTTCTTAATATAGACGATTTTTTTTTTTGCCGAATTCAAAGATTATCGTTCTTCTTTTAATTAAATACACAAGCTTTGATCTTTTATGTCAAATGTTAAAATGTTAGTCACATATTTTATTACTTGTATAAATTTATACAACAATCATAACGATAAATTACATAAAGCATGACATTGAAATAGTAGAAATTATTTTATCCTATTAAGTATTTATATCTTTTACCAATTTTAATAATTTTAAATTTCTCCAAATATGAAACTTTTTTATAACTAGTTTTGGTTTCTATTTGAGAGAGAGAGAGAGAGAAACTTATGGAACATGTTACTTGAAAAAAGTTAAAATTCGTCTTTGGAAAGAACGATAAACATGAAAAACAAAGATTTTTTTTCAAACTTTTAGTCAAATATCGACACATAAAAGTTAAAAAAAAATCTTTACAATTATAATGTGACTTTAAAAATGGCTCAAAATTGAGCCATCAAAGCCGTTTGTAAATCTTCAATCATTTGAAGATTATAATTTTAAACCTCTTTTTTTCTGCATAACCGAATATTCTCTCTTTTATTCAAATATATCAATAACAAATTATAATTTAAATATAAATAAATCTCTAACAAATCTTAATTTAAGATATAAATATATACATAACAAATTTTTATCCAAATATATTTAAATATTTAAATTATTTTTCAATAATATCAGAAATAAAGAAAATTTATTTCACCTGCGTTCACATGAATTTACTAGTTTATTTTAAATATGAACCAAAATAGTACTTAAACTATATTTAATTTTGTTGGAAGTGAGGAAATTGAATGGAAAAAAAGAAAGAGAGAAATATAGTCCTATGCAAAAACTTGATTTCATTTATGCATGAAGTAATTTTCTTTCTGTTCACTTCTTAGGAATAAAATTTAGGAGAATCTATACACACCCCATGTATTACTTAGCACACCCCAAATGCTAAGTACACCCCATTTTAAATGAATAAAATTAACATAAATGCTAAGTACACCCCACCACATGACCAAAATACCATTTTCTATTATAACCTAAAACCTATCATCATTCATAAGCACACTCCACATCCTTACAACCGGTCCCCTCTCTACTCTCCTCTCTTCAAATCCAACCGGTTCTCTCTCTTCTCAATTCGACACACCATTGCCGAGGAGCTTTCAGATTGTTCGGCCACCACAATGGAGAGACAATTCCAAAACCAATCCTAAGACCAATCCACAGACGATCTATTTAGGGGTGAGTATTTCAAATCGAACATCTTAATTAGTTCAAAATGAGTATTATTTTCGTTGAGGATCACTGCTAGGGTTTCAAATCCCTTATATTCTTGTTAAAATGAAACAAATTTTAAATTTTTTGGGGTGTATTCACGGTTTTGTTCGAGCCTGGTCTGTCGAGTGCACAGAATGGTGTTCGACCCATGACAATCGAACATTGTTGTGCAGATTCGACTATAGTGTGTCGAACGAAAGATCACATGTTCGGTCATTGTGGATCGAACAATAAGGATATGTTCAACCTGTGTTGGTCGAACATAAGTGATATGTTCGACCTGTGTTCGTCGAACAGTAGGGATATATTTGACATAGACTGGTCGAACAGTTCATTCTCAAGCCCAAATTAGTTATCCTCGTTAATTTTTTAATTGTTGACATTTTGAATCAATCTAGCAGGAAGGACATATACAAGGAGGAGACGACCTACAACTTCTTATAGGAGGCATCGGTTGGAAGAGTTGGTAGCTGCACGTACCAATTGTCAAGAAGCAGTAACATATGCTCCGATTCAAATGAGCGAGCAATTTGATGAGGAAGAACCCGAGCCTATTTTGAACATGCAAGTTGAGGAACAACCCGAGCCTGGTCGAACAGTACATTTTCAAGTCAATCTTACAGAATATGTCGAATTACAATCACTTTGCATATACAATCACTTTGCATTTTCACAGAATATATCAAATTTTGAGTCTTTCACAAGTCACATTTTGCAATCCAATACAATTTCATAATTAAAATTTTTAATTACATCCGGATAATACTAATCGGCCAAACTAATCGGATTACCATCAATAAATGAGCTTCTGGAGGGAACAGTTTAACGATACTTTTCAATCCGTTGTTTATAAATTTTGCCCCAACCAGCAGCACATGGAAGACGCAAAGTAGACCATCTGTCGATAATGGGTGGTAGCGGTACATCTTCGACCAAATTTACTTGTATACAAATAATAACATGTCAATATAATTGATGTTCGTAATACAACCTAAATCTTACATTAGAAAATAAAATTTACCACGATGAAATAATTTGTATCAACAAATGCCATGCATACAAGTCGAGGGTTCGTTGGAACTTCTGTCCTCATAGGTAGAAACATAACGTTAATTTGCTCGTGCATGCGAACGATGGCCATGTTGTAGGCCGCCGCCGCCAAGTAGTACATATCGGGGAATGACCACCAGTACTTGCTGTCATAAACCGGTGCTACAAAGCAATTCAAAAATTCAAGTACTTTTTTCGGAGACTGCTTAATCAAGTTACATTTACAGTATAAATCTTCAAAGTTTGTGATCTCTTGGATGAGATCATTTCGAACTTTTGGCCAGGATTCCTCCCCCAACCCTAGTGCATGGGCTATGCATCAAAAACCACAATGTCCATCCCCTAGTACATTTTTCGTACTCAACACATACGGATGGTGTTGAGGTGGAACTTGTCCTATATATGCAACACATACGGATGGTTTTCGTACTCAACCACAATGTCTCATGCCAACTGGAGGAGGAAAATCTATGTGCTATCAGATTCCTGCACTGGCAAAGTCGGGCATTGTGCTTGTGATATCTCCTTTGATTGGTAAATCTCTTTGTCCATTTTGCTTCTTGGAATACTTGGCAGGTTTGAAGTCCGAGTAAGTTTTTGTGTGTCTTTCTTGTATTCTCATGGTTTCAATTATCCTCGGGAATTATAATCGAGCAGCATTGATGGTAAGCACAAATTGCTTTAGAATTTTCTTTAGAATTTTCTTTATAATCGAGCAGCATTGATGGTAATCGAGCAGCATTGATAGTCCACATTGTGTGCATTGTTTTAGAATTTTCTTTAATTAGTTTCGGCTTTGATAAAATCTGTCTTCTAATAGGAAAACCAAGTTGCTGTTTTGAAGAAGAAAGGATTCCTGCTGATTTCATCTCTTCAACACAGGATGCTTGTACAAGAGAGAAGGTAGATTGTCGTTAAATAAATATTCATTGATTTCCTTGAAGGTAGTTTTTTTTAAGAGCCTGGGTATACCACTTCAGTGTGTGCCTTGATTCATCACTCATTTAAGATAGACAAATGATTTTGTCGACCATCATATCACAGAAAATGTGGTTTAAGAGAACCTATTTGAACCATGGTTAAGCTCGGACTGCTCTAACGATTTTACTGAATTTACTACTGGTGTACTCTTAGACTCTTTCTCATCATAACTTGGAAGGTTGGGTTCAAACTTCGTATCCTGCAGGGGGTGTTGTGTTGTATTAGCTTCCATAAAAACAGCAGCTCATGATACATTGAACTTCAAGCTCATGATAGTTTGAACTTTGAAGTTTTATACCTTCTCTTGCCTTTTCTAAAATTGGTTTTAGTGACAAAGGAATTTTCACTTTCTGCTTGCAAGGTTACAATCAAAGAGAAAACAAGAAAAGTTGACTTGCTTATCACATCTATGAGATGTCCTGGTATCCTTCTGCATCCGAGGCACCTCCCCTTGACCATTCCATTAGGCTTCCCGAGCTCTCCCCTCATTTGTTCTGACCTTTCCAATCTCTCTTGGGATCCCAATTCACTTTGACCTAGGAAATTGTTGCCTTCGCAAGTGACAAACCTTTCACTTATACAAGCTTATTGCAAACAACTGATTATTTGCATAAACATGTAATTTCCATTGCTGAAGGTGGTGCGCCTGACAATGATCTATTGTACTCATGAGCAGAGCTAAGCGGGAACCAGGTGGGACATATGCCTCCCATAAATTCAGAAATATCTAATATGCTCTCTTCTCTTGCAACATAGTTTTTATCCTTCCTCTATGGTGCTGCACCTGACAAGGATCTGTTCTGCTCATGAGCCGAGCTAAGTGGGAACCAGGTGGGACACATGCCTCCCGTAAATTCAGAAATATCTAATATGCTCGTTTCTCTTGTAACATAGTTTTTATCCTTCCTTTATGGCATGCTCTGCCTGGTTAATATGAGAATATTTCCGTGTTTATCGTTCGTTACACCTAGGCCTAGGTCCACAGAGTACTTTATGTCTTAAACAGACAACAATTGGGATTTGATTTACTTTGCAGGTACCAGGCACTAGTACCCGCAGAGTGCACCACACATCTTTGTATAGGAAGAAAATTTACTTTAGCGCCAATGCAATTAACTATACATGCAATTTGCATTGGTTACCTTTTGCTCTTACCTCCTCTCCAACTCCACCAACAATATCCTCAGCAACAACCACTATATCTTCATCCAAGCTACTCAATTTTCATTCGATCCCTCCTCCCTCAACCCTCACCTCAACTCCCCTTTTTACTACCAGCCCTTCTCCTCTCCACCCATCTTCTCCGCCTTCTCAAATATCGCCTCTGCTGGCATTGTCTCTGAACAAGCCCAAAAGGTCAAAAGTCGAAACTTGATAAAACGGATATGACGCCAAAGGCATTGAGATCTCAGTCCATCCCGCCATAGCCGTCACCTACTTTGGAGATCCGATCCTTCTTCTAAAACCTCACATGGCTCTCATCTTCTCCTGCTCTAACAGGTTCTTGAACCAAAGGTCATGAACTATTCCATCCACCATACCAAAGGTTCGGCAATGAAGCCTTTGGTGCAAGGGAGGAGAGTGGAGGTTCTGGGTTCGAATCCCTGGCCCAGGTACAGTCGAAGACTGGCCTTGTTCTAAATAAATAAATAAATAATAATGATAATAAATAAGAAGAAAAAAAATCCATCCATCATGACCTGGTCTCCAGGTTCCTCTGGAGAAGCCTCGATATGATCTGCCTCAACTCCAGCAATATCCACATTCGTATCCATTATTCTCCCCTGTATCTTGTTATAAATCGTCATTAGCCACTGTTCGTTGAACACCAGCTTCAGCTTGCCATCTTATCCTCTATAATCACCATTGATGGTGTTCGACCCATTCCTTCTCGCAGTGAAGCATCTAAAAAGTATGAAGGAAGAGTTGAGAACCCCTTGGTATACAAAGGAGTAGACTGAAACCTTCTTCAAATCTAGGTTATTTATGTTGTGTGGATCGGAAGGCTAAGATAATGCAGAATCAATCCATTTGGTAAGTAAAGTTGTTTGCAGGTAAGTTAGTCCAAAAAATAATAGAAGATCCATAAGTAGAATTCTGGTAGTTCTACTTTGTGGGGCTACAAACAAGTAGAGGTTAGGATTATCTGGGTCATATATTTTTAAGATTTTGGATTTCTTATTTAATGTAAGGAGCATGATTATCCTCTTTTTCTAGTGTCTAAGGTGGGTGTCAAACTGAATTTCATATTAAATACAATATTTGTGCTTAATATACCTATATTCTCTTCTTCAAAAAAATTGACATTCCACTGTACTTGTGCCAGATTCATGAAAACCTTGATTCAGGAAAACCATCTGTCAAGTTGTTAATGTTACTCCAGAATTGGTTGCAACAGTTCGGTTCATGACAAAGCTAAAAAAACTTTACGATAGAGGCCTACTTAGTCTAATTGCCATTGATGAGGTTTGACTGTGTATTACTCAGTAGAGAATTATTGCTTATAACTTAACTTTCTGATGTACAATCAGACCTATATATATCATCTGAACTACTTCTCTCTTATTTAAGGCACATTGCATTTCAACATGGGGCCACGATTTCAGGTTTTGCTAATATACAGCTCGTTTGGAGAAACTGATATTTGCCAACAAGGAATAGTGCATCAATTTTTGTCTTAGATATTTTTTATTCAGTGTCCACGTCCTCTTAATACAGGCCTAGCTACCGCAAATTATCATCTCTGAGGAGTCACTTCAAAATGTACCAATATTAACTTTGACAGCTACAGCTGTTCCTAAGTGAGTTTCGTTCTTCTGACCATCTGTCATGTATAGATGACTTATAAAGATTAAGTTGTATCTATATCTTACATGTGGACTTTTCTCTTCTTCTCTCCTTAATGACCAATGACAAATGTTAGAATATTAGTTAAAGATTCTCATTTTAAGAAAATTTAACAAACACTTCCAATGTAACCATAAGTTATAACTGCAAAAATGTTCACTCAATTAATATGGACGAACCTTGTTGAACGTTCTTCCCTGATTGCTCCTTTTAAGTTTACATATTGTGCCATATGGACTTTTCCAAAGCTTTATAGCTTCTAGCCATGTTTTGGCAGGTCTGTGATCTGCATCCACTTTCATCCAAACTGAGGAGTTCTGCTGGAGCCTCGGGTTATTGTACATCATAATGCCACCTGAAATAGCTTGTCTTACTGAACCTTGTGCAAACTCTTGTATACACAACTCTGTGCATGTTGGTCCTACTTTTATGCGGCATGAACTCCTCCACTTCTATCCACTGATTTAAATATCAACAGTCAGTTCTCCACCAGGGGGACAATCTTTCACGTTTAGAATTACAGATTTTATTAACATCTTGACAAAAAGATATATGGAGAAAAAGTGAACACAAACAAGAGTAGCAAGTGTAGACATTAGAAGTTCACCCTTGTTGGTTTCTTCTTTAAAGCTAAGTCCATTAGTAAATGGCTGCCTCCTATTGGTGATTCAAACCAAGTTTTATTTGATCTCTCTCACATTTATAGCCCCTTTGACCTAAACATGAGAGCCTCATGTCACTGAAGTTGTCACTTGTTAGAACCCCATGCATTCATGTCGTTTTTCACTGTTTAGTTTGTCTACTTCTACTGTTAGAATTCTCTTCAGTTTGATGTCCACCTTTTCCCTAGTGTAATGAGGAACAGGAGCTATTGACTAATTAATAACTTTAAGGTGTCATTCAAAGCATTAATACTGGTCATATATTTGTCTGATTTAGTGGAAGTCTATCATATGATCTTTGACACCATTACCAAATGACCTGAACTTATCGTGTGCTATGTTACAGAGTTGAGAAGGATGTGATTCAATTGTTACTAAAAAGTACTTATAATATAAATAAATATTATTTTTCAGAGATTTATAAGAGAAGAAATAAACAAAAACGAAATTTGTTACCGGCCTCCGGGGAAGTCGTGCACGAAGCACTGCCCTAAGAGTTGATCCGAGGTCTATGTGCAGACGTTTCTCGGAAGCTCCTAGTGGTAAAACCTCCTGACTACCGGGTTCTCTTCGTTGCACACAACTCGGAGAGAGAGAGACCGAACTTAGCTCTGTCCAGAGCAAGGATTCAGAGAACTGAATGGTTTGAGAGAAGAGAGATAGAGGTTTCACGTAGGAGAGTTTTCTATAAAAAATGAAGGAGAAGGAGACCAAATAAATAGGCTGAAGCTGTTGCAAGGTTCAATGAATCTGGCCACAGACAAGGTACTTAATGGCTCATAAACAGGCCATTAAGGAGCAAATAAAACGTGGAAAAAGACTGTCAAAAGAGCTGTTGCAAGGTTCAATGAATCTGGACATGAGCCTCAATGTTCAAATTTGAAAGAGCCAAATGGGTTCAAAAAATAAAGAGCAGCAAAAAGATTTTTGGATCCCAGCCCGAACCCGAAGAGAAAATTGGATCGGCATTCGGCGCCCGCAGGTGTGGGCACGTACCCGCACCCGTTACGCGCGCCGAACCGAACCGAGCCGGGCCGGGCGGCGGCGGCGGCGCGCGCGTGTGGCCCAAGGGGTTCCCCACACAACATCTTTAAGAAAGCAATGAAGAGGAAATAATATATACACACAAGGAGAGGTTGGCCCATCCGATGTGGGACTAAAGGAAAGAAGAAAATTGAGCTTTTGCTCAAGCAAAGCTAACAATCCCCCCCCCCCAAAGGTCAAGTTCCGAAATAGAAGTGACAAAAAAATTAAAAGGAAGAGTTTCTGGGCAGGTATATACTATGCATAGATGAGATGGACTACAGCCTTGAATCTTACTTAGTGACTATTGTCTTTGTCTGAAGAAGTGCTTGATGGACTATGTCTTGAATCAGACTTCTTTCACCAGATTCAGAAAATAGCACACATAGTACGCTAGAGGTTCTGGGTCTAACGGGTGGCGCTTTTGGTTGGCCATGCGCACTAATCCAATTCATGAGAGTTGTCTAGGATCGCCCTGTCCCATAGTCGTGGCCTTCACGACCTCTCATATAGGTAAGTCCTTAAGGGTTGGTGATAGGTTCCAACCCAGCATATCAGCTTGGACCTATTAAGAGTTTTTTAAAACTCATCTTAACCATATCACTCAAGAACACTGTCACCATAGGGATGGGGAATCATTGTACGCATGTACAGCTACTTGGGCATTTTAGAGTGAGATTTTAATCTCAGGTCAGTGTTCCATAAAAGTCACCTAAGTCCAGCTTGTTCCTACCCATTGAACCGGCTTCTTGGGATCTCCAGTCAGACTCGATTGGGTTGCCACTGCTGGTGACTTTACTTATGGGCTTAACCCCATCCCCCTCGATGATTCTAGGATCAAAGTCCTAGACAGACCCTTCGTCAAGTGGTCTGCAAGATTCTTTTCTGACTTTATATAGTCAAGAACCACATATTTGTCCAATAGGCTCTTTATAGACTTGAAGCGCAGCTACAGGTGCCTGTTCATCTTAGCATTCACAGAATCATGCTTTAGTAGTTCCATAACAGATTTATTATCACAGTTTATAGAAATTGCAGGAACATGATTAATAGAAACATGTATATGCATAATAAGGTTTCTTAGCCATTCGGCTTCTGTACATGTAGTGTCCAAGGCTATCATTTCGGAGTCCATTGTACTCCTAGCTATGATAGTTTGTTTACATGAGCCTCAGGAGATTGCAGCTCCTCCTAGAGTGAAAACATATCCAGTAGTAGATTTTACATCATGTGAGTCAGTTATCCAGTTTGCATCTGAATAACCTTCTATGATATCAGGGTGTCTATTATAGTGCAACATATAATCTAGAGTACCCCTAAGATATCTAAATACTCTTTCTAATGCTATCCAGTGCAACTGATTTTGGTTACTAGTATATCTACTTAGCCTCCCAACAGCAAATGAAATATCAGGTCTGGTCCTATTTGATATATACATGAGAAAACCTATCATCTGAGAATATCTGTGTTGTTCTATAGGAGAACCCTCATTATTCTTTAGAACAACACTACTGTCATAAGGAGTAAGGGCAGGTTTTTTATCAAAAAAATTCAAATTTTCTTAGCATTTTTTCGATAGAGTGTGCTAAGGATAGTTGCATGCCTAGAATCAAGTTGGCTTCACCTAGATCTTAATATCAAACTGGCTGGATAAATAGTCCTTGGTATTAGTAATCAATTCTAGTGATGATCCAAAAATAAGGATGTCATCTACATACAAACATAGGATGACACAACTTTCATCTAAATTTTTTGAGTATATACATTTGTCATACTCATTTGACACGAAACCATATTCTGAGATGATTATGTCAAATTTGTTGTGCCATTATTTGGGAGCTTGCTTTAGGCCATAAAGAGATTTAACTAATCTGCAAACTTTTTTTTCTTGGCCTTTTGTAATAAAACATTCAGGTTGCTCCATGTAGATTTCTTCCTCTAGGTCCCTATTTAGAAATGATGTCTTTACATCCATTTGATGGATTGACATATTATAAATGGATGCTAAGGCTAGAAGGGTTCTAATAGAGGTGATCCTAGCTACAAGAGAGTATGTATCAAAATAATCAAGTCCCTTTTTCTGGTTAAAATCTTTGGCTACTAATCTAGCCTTGTATTTCTCTATGGTACCATCGGCTCTAAGTTTCTTTTTGAATATCCACTTACAACCTATGGGTTTACTACCTAAAGGTAGGTCTGCTAGAAACCAAGTATTGTTCTCCATGATGGAGTTATACTCACTGTTAATGGCTTCTTTCCAGAAGGGGATCAGGAGAAGATATTGCTTCTTCATAAGTTGAGGGATCACCCTCTATCAAAAAAGTGAAGAAACCTTCTCCTAAGTTCTTTTCAATTCTTTATCTTTTACTCCTTCTAGGTTCTATATTTTGTTCGTATTGTGAACTAGATATTTGAACATGAGAGCTGGTGGACGGAGTAAGAGAGAGATTGGAGGGAGAGGAAGAAATTCTATCTTTAAAGGGATATATATTCTCAAAGTAAACTGCATCTCTTGCTTCTATAATAATATTGTTAGAGATTTCATTTACTTCTGAGTGAGTAATAAGAAATCTATTGGCATTGCTATCTAGGGCATATCCTATGAATACAACATCTACAGTCTTAGGTCCAATCTTCCTCTTTTTAGGTTCAGGAATTCCTACTTTAGCCAGACATCCCCAAACTTTGAGATAATGGATCCTAGGAGCTCTACCTTTCCATAATTCGTAGGGAGTCTTATCATTAGACTTAATAGGAATTCTATTAAGGATGTAACAGGCCGATAATAATGCTTCTTCCCACAAATTATCGAGAGCACCTGAGCTGAGGAGCATGTCATTCACCATGTCTAACAGGGTACGATTCTTCCTTTCAGCAACTTCGTTGGACTGTGGTGAGCAGTTACCTCATGGATTATTCCGTGTTCTTCACAGAAATTGGTCATATCAATTGATGTATTACTCTCTACCACGATCTGATCTAAGAATTTTAATCTTTCTCTCTAACTGGTTCTCAGCTTTAGATTTATAGACCTTAAATCTGTCTAGAACTTCATCTTTGGTTTTGAGAAGATATGTATAATAATACTTTGAATGATCATCTATAAAGGTAACAAAGTATTTTCTGCCACCTCGGGTCAAAACCCTATTTGAGTCACACACATCACTATGAACTAGCTCTAGAAGGTCAGAATTCCTTTCTACAGATTTGAAAGGTAGTCTAGTATGTTTGGCTTGAACACAGATCTCACACTTATGTTTATCATCTATTGGAGTCTTAGGAATAAGATCTAAGTTCATCATCCTTCTTAGGGAACCTAGATTCACATAACCTAATCTACTGTGCCATACATTTGAGGATTCTACATTTGAAACAATAAAGGAAGGATCTGAAATTTTATTCATGGTACTCAAAATAAAAAGACCATCTCTTACAAATCCTTTTCTAATAAAGGAGTTATCATCTATTGGAGTCTTAGGAATAAGATCTAAGTTCATCATCCTTCTTAGGGAACCTAGATTCACATAACCTAATCTACTGTGCCATACATTTGAGGATTCTACATTTGAAACAATAAAGGAAGGATCTGAAATTTTATTCATGGTACTCAAAATAAAAAGACCATCTCTTACAAATCCTTTTCTAATAAAGGAGTCATTCTTAGAAAATACTACTTTATTTGCTTCCATAACAATCTTGTACCCTGAAGCTACAAGGAGAGATCCACCAACTAAATTTCTTCTGATAGACGGCACATGTAACACATCATGAAGAGTCAGAATTTTTCTTGAAGTCATCTTTAGATCTATTCTTCCTCTTCCTATAATCTGTGCCACTGAGCCATCTCCTAGAGTTACACCTCCTCCACCTGATTCCTGATACTTTGAAAAACATGAGCGATCAAAGGAAACATGAACATTAGCTCCAGAATCCAACCACCAATCGCCAGAATGGTAGAAAATGTTGACTAAGGGTTGATAGCTTACAGATCTGAAGGAACTAGAAGAGCCGTTGAGAAACATGTTTGCTTCTGGTTTGGCAGGACGTTTCCCTTTGTAAGAAGTCTGGACAGCTTCCTTCTTCCTATGGAAACAGTTGGTGGCTATATGGTTTATTTTACCACACACAAAACAAAATCTCTTCTGATCCTGAGTCTGACCGAAGTTTTTTGGTTTATAGTGGTGATGGTCTTGGTGATGAGGCTGAGGGTTATGCTTCTTCTTAAAGAGGTTCCTTTTGGGTTTGTGGTGATGATTAGGCTTGGGTTTGCCTTGGGATTCTACAAGGTTTACCTTAGCTTTAGACTCAGACTTAGGGTTAGACCTTAACCTAATTTATTCTTCTGTTCTAATTTTCTTTAGGACTTGAGCAAAGGTACCCTGGGTATGAATGAGGTCTTTCTTGACACCAGACCAAGAAGGAGGGAGCTTGTCTACCAAACAGGCTATTTTATACTCAGTAGAAAAGAAAGTACCTTTGGCTTGAATATGCCTAAGATATTCTTGGAATTCATGTATTTGATCATTCATGGATTTATTATCTACCATAAAATATCTGTTGAATGAGGAGGAATTGAATCTTTCGATTCCAGCATCACCACAGCTATATTCATCTTCCAAAGCTTCCCAAAGTTCTTTAGCACTCTTATATTCAAAAAATATGTCATATAATGATTCAGACAAAGCGTTTAGAATTCTGTGGAAGCAGTGGTAGTCTATTTCCTTAGGTGTTTTGGATTTAGAGGAGCTGGTGGATTTGGACACTCCTACGTCAGACTCGGTGTCATCGGAATCATTTGTGTTGGGTGTGGAACCATCAATGGCTGAGATCAGCCCTAAAGTTGTGAGCCAAAACTTCATTTGACTCTGCCATCTCTTAAAATAGGTCCCGTTGAACTTAGCAGGTTTAGCAGTGAAAGTCTCATCCTTGCCAGTCATGATTGCTATTGAGAAAAACTGAAACTGAAAGATATGTATTTACTCAATAACAATGTCTATCAAGTGTAGATTAACTTGGGTTAGCTGTAGGGGTCGGTTTCCAGCTAGCGGTGGTCCGAAGACACTTAAATACCGTGTCGCTTAGGGCTATTTACACCCGGTTGACATAAGGACCCTTTCGGCTTATTCCCAAATTTATCTTTACTTTTAGAATTAAGACTCAAAGTAATTTGCAGTTTCACTTTAACTATTTATTTACTTATAGAAAATAATTTCTATTGTTCTAAGATGCAGTAGAAATATGTTCAAATACTATTTTCACAAGGCAAGGTATTTAAACAACTTGATATGTAAGAAATTGTTCATTTGTAATTGAAATTTAAAAATGATGCAAGTTGTTTCAGAATCTTATTCAAATAAAAAGTACTAAAGTTATTTAATTATTTCCTAGTCACAAAAATTGTCTTTAAACAACTATGAACAATATAGTTGCAAACAAACAGATTAAGCAACTAAGCTACAGCAGAAATAATTTTATTGGTAGAAATAATTTTATTGCAAACAAGCAGAATAAGCAACTATGAACTTGTTATTCTATTGTTACAGTAGAAATAATTTTATTGCTACAATAAAATACCTTTATTGCTAGAATTTTTTTTTATTGCAAACAACAAGGATAAGTAACTATGAATTAGTTATTCTACGATTAACAATAATTTTTCGTAACAGGAAATCAGGATCAACTCTTAGATTGTTACTAAAAAGTACTTATAATATAAATAAATATTATTTTTCAGAGGTTTATAAGAGAAGAAAGAAATAAACAAAAACGAAATTTGTTACCTGCCTCCGGGGAAGTCGTGCACGAAGCACTGCCCGAAGAGTTGATCCGAGGTTTATGTGCAGACGTTTCTCGGAAGCTCATAGTGGTAAAACCTCCTGACTACCGGGTTCTCTTCGTTGCACACAACTCGGAGAGAGAGACCGAACTTAGCTCTGCCAAGAGCAAGGATTCAGAGAACATAATGGTTTGAGAGAAGAGAGATAGAGGTTTCACGTAGGAGAGTTTTCTATAAAAAATGAAGGAGAAGGAGACCAAATAAATAGGCTGAAGCTGTTGCAAGGTTCAATGAATCTGGCCACAGACAGGGTACTTAATGGCTCATAAACAGGCCATTAAGGAGCAAATAAAATGTAGGAAAAGACTGTCAAAAGAGCTGTTGCAAGGTTCAATGAATCTGGACATGAGCCTCAACGTTCAAATTTGAAGGAAATTAATTAGGTAGAAATTAATAGGAATAAATTACCTACAACTGAAAGAGTGACAGCGAGAAGGAAGCGGGAAAGATCAATGGCAAGGAAGAAGAAGAAGAGGAGAAAGAAGGGTTTAATAAATAAATAAATAAATAATTTCTTTTGGAAATCCTCTGTAGTCTGTACAACTAAGGAGAGTTGTGCATATTGCTCCCTAAATAAATTTCCGTTTTTGGTCCCTAACCCAATTTCATTTGATAAGGAGAACCCTGGTTTCTGGAAAAAAAAAATACAGAGAGGAAAAAGACAATTTTCATATATGTCCATCACTGAATTCTTGCTCGAAAGTATTTTAGTAGTTTTCAATTTTTTTCCATGCGTCTGGAACAATATAATTGTTTTTCCAAACTTTATTATAGTTTGAAACAGAGAAACAAAGTTATAAGTTTCCTAACATGGAATTTTTTTTATAGGACCAGCTATCCACACACCATAACCTACTAAGCACATCCCATATAACTTAAGTTGAAAAATAGATTCATGTTAAAAAACCGATATACCCACATAACCTACTAAGCACACTCCACCAGCCTCCCTCCTACACACTAGTCATCTTCTTCTTCCTTCTTTAATTTTCACCTTCTCTAACCCAACCCTAAAATCCTACATTGAAATTGTGAAGAAGGCATCATGGAGGAAGAAAGTTCACTTCAAAGACACAATGTACGTTCTCTCTTTACGTAATTTCTCGGTTTGAAGTAGTGTATGAGAAGTGTTGGACCCAAAAAACAAAAAAAATCCGCGATGAGCACGACCAATACTGATAGAACGAACCACTGTTTGTTCTACCTGTATTGGCCAACATTTCAGTAGCAGTTCGACTGGAAAAGGTCGAACATGACATGTATAGTTCGAACAATGATTGCCGAACATGTCGGTTAGTGTCCGACCTGTATTTGTCGAACAAAAGAGCTCTGTCCGACTATTGCTGGTCGAATATTGTGTTTTTTAATTTCATTTTTTTAACTTATTAAGTTGTAGGTCTTTTTCTTTATAGAAAAATACTCTAAATGACAATGAAATGAGCATTATTAACCATCATATGTATGAACAACTTGATTTCTCAGAAGAATTTCAGACGTATGAGATATTTAACAATCGTGAATTGTTAGTGAGTTGGACATATACGGTAGGAAGCCGTCATGATATGGTCGTTTTGGTTAAACGATCGAATAGCGGGGATGGTGAAAGGCGAGCTCGGATAATTTTGGATTGGCCTCCTAAGACAAAAATTGCTCAAGCAAATTCGGCGAACATTGATAAGAAGCCAAGACACGAAAGGCTTACGGGCACGAAGAAATGTGAATATCCGTTTCAATTGAACGGAGTGCAATTTAATGACCTAGGACAATGGTCATCGACGGTTATATGCGGCTCACATAATCACCCAATGGGACGAAATTTGGTTGGACACTCATATGCCGGTCGACTAACACCAGCTGAAGATCAACTTGTCAAAGACTTGTCGAAGAACAATACAAGGCAAGATATATTGAGCACGTTGAAGGAATCTTTTAGTGAGAATGAGTCGACATTGAAGACAATTTACAATGCTCGACAAAAGCATAGAGTTGTCGAGCATGGAGGCCTATCTCAAATGCAATACTTGTTGAGAAAGTTGGAGTCAGAAAAGTACTACTATCTTGATAGGAGATGTGAGCAAACCGATAGGGTGAAGGATCTTTTTTATGCTCATCCGACTAGTGTGGATTTGTTGCGTGTTTTTTTCGATATTTTTTGATGGATTGTACCTATAAGACTAACAGGTCGATGCCACTTTTGGAAGTGGTAGTGGTCACATCCACAAATATTATATTTTATGTGGCATGTGTTTATTTGGAGGCCGAGTGGGAGGACAATTATTGATGGACGCTTAGTACGCTTAAAGGATTAGTAGATCAATCATACTTACCAAAGGTGATTGTGACCGATCGTGAGATATCACTTATGAATGCTATAAGCGCTACGTTCCCCAGCTCCACACACTTGCTATGTCGGTAGCATATTAACAAGAATATTTTGGCCAACTGCAAGAAGTTATTTCATACAAAGGAGAAGTGTGATTGTTTTAATAACTCATGGAATTCATTGGTTCCTGCTGAAGATCAACCGAGATTCAATGAGTTACATAGAAGATTAGAGTAAGATTACTGCGATTATCCAAAAGCAGTTAATTGTGACATTAAGAATTGGATAGAGCCGTATAAAGAAAGATTCGTTTCGTGTTGGACTAACAATGTGATGCATTTTGAGAACACGACAAGTAGCAGGTACGTGTCTTTAAACAATACTTTGCATATGTAAATGTTAATTACGATATAAAGTACGATTTTTTTACTCTTTCATACTCACAGGACGGATAGTGCACATGCAAAATTGAAAACACAATTGGGCACTAGTCAATCAACTTTTGAGATCTCATGAAAAAGGATACATGATTTGCTGATCACGTCACACAACCAAATTAAGGCCTCATTTGAGATGAGCCTTAATGTGGCACCACATCGTTATAGTGCACATGCACTCTATGAATTTCATACTCACAGGACGGAGAGTGCACATGCAAAATTGAAAACACAATTGGGCACTAGTCAATCAACTTTTGAGATCTCATGAAAAAGGATACATTATTTGCTGATCATGCCACACAACCAAATTAAGGCCTTATTTGAGATGAGCCTTAATGTGGCACCACATCGTTATAGTTCTCCCCTATTAAAGATTATCCGAGGATTGGTGTCTCATCATGCTCTTGGTTGGATTTTCGACGAGATGAAGGGTATAGATAATACCGGTGTATATCCCCTCCTTTATGGTTGTGTGTTGAGGAGGACTTGCGGGTTACCTTGTGCACATGAACTTACAGAGTTGAAACGGGATGGTCAGGTTATCCAGCTCGATATGGTTGACAAATTTTGGAGGAAGTTGGATTATGAACCCTCCAAAACAGACAGTGCGGGTTACCTTGTGCACATGAACTTGCAGAGTTGAAACGGGATGGTCAGGTTATCCAGCTCGATATGGTTGACAAATTTTGGAGGAAGTTGGATTATGAACCCTCCAAAACAGACAGTGTAGCAGATGCAGATGTCCGAAGCTGTTAGGTGGAGACCATGTGTAATATTAATTATACGTTTGACGCGGCTATCGATTCCCAAAGATTGTTGATGCTGAAAAGACTTCGGGAGATATCAGTTCCTCTGAGATCTTCGTTGCTTGAACCGGTGGTCCACAGACGACCTCGTTGTAGGCCAAGTAAAACGAAAATTCGCACTTCAAATTCGACGAAACGTGAACCAAGCAAATTTGAAATTGTTGAGTCCGCTCATGATAGTTGTTCACCGTTCGAAGAAACTCTAATTGTCGATGTACCCCCCTTCGGCAAAACCAATGTTCACTTCCACCCGAAGGAAAAAGCAACCGGTTAAACGTCAGTCATCACGCAATACCACTGATCTTGCATATATAGGACAAGTTTCACCTCAACACCATCCGTATGTGTTGAGTACCAAAAATGTACTAGAGGACGGACATTGTGGTTTTCGATGCATAGCTTATGCACTAGGGTTGGGAAGGAATCCTAGCCAAAAGTTTGTAATGACCTCATCCAAAAGATCACAAACTTGGGAGATTTATACTGTAAATGTAACTTGATTAAGCAGTCCCCGAAAAAAGTACTTGAATCTTTGAATTGCTTTGTAGCACCGGTTTATGACAGCAAGTACTGGTGGTCATTCCCCGATATGTACTACTTGGCGGCGTCAGCCTACAACATGGCCATCGTCCACATGCACGAGCAAATTAACGTTATGTTTCTACCTATGAGGACAGGAGTTCCAACGAACCCTCGGCTTGTATGCATGGCATTTGTTGATTACAAATCATTTCATCGTGGTAAATTTTATTTCCTAATGTAAGCTTTAGGTTGTATTACGAACATCAATTATATTGACATGTTATTATTTGTATACATGTAAATTTGGCCGAAGACTGTACGTACCACTACCACCCATTATCAACAGATGGTCTACTTTGCGTCTTCCATGTGCTGAAAAGTATCGTGAAACTGTTCCCTCCAGAAGCTCATTTATTGATGGTGATCCGATTAGTTTGGACGATTAGTATTATCCGGATGTAATTAATTTTTTTTAATTACGAAATTGAATTGGATTGCAAAATGTGACTTGTGAAAGACTCAAAATTCGATATATTCTGTGAAAATGCAAAGTGATTGTATATGCAAAGTGATTGTAATTCGACATATTCTGTAAGATTGACTTGAAAATGTACTCTTCAACCAGGCAAAAACAGGTTCGAGTTGTTCCTCAACTTGCATGTTCAAAACAGGCTCGGGTTCTTTCTTATCAAATTGCTCGCTCATTTGAATCAGAGCATCTGTTACTGCTTCTTGACGACTGGTATGTGCAACTGTCAACTTGTCACGCCCCAGTCCTAAAATACCGAGGGACTAGCCACGTGACAATGGCCAGCAACACACTCCAATGGGCAAACCCAATTTAATGGACCCGTTAGAGTGTACTTAAGCTGTAAAAACAATATAATGGTCTACGATACATGCCACATTCTAAATCTAATCTCATCCACAGAAGATAAACACAAATCAATGTCAGAATAATCGAAATAAATTATATCCAACAAGTCTTAATAAAATATCTCGAGGAACACCCGATAATGAGTTTAATACAATAATCCACGAGACAGGAAATCGAGTATCTAACAACAGAAATGACTGAGTATATAAAGCAAATACTCAGGAGAAATCCTCTGGTATCACCTCGTCCTCTGGTGTTGGTACTGCTCCAGCGTCTGCTCCCGTCCCGTATACCTCGGGGTAGATCTCCTCTGCTATACCTGGGGACATAATCCGGATCCAAGTCCTCAGGGGACATAGCAAGGTACAAGAATAACTCTAGCCAAATAAATGCAGTATATAAAAATAAATATCCACATGGCAAACTATGTAACCAGCTATGTGATATGCAAATGAGAGCATTAATCATACTCAGGCTGAAACTACTATAGGCTCTGTGTCGGGGAAACCCATAGCAGCATTTTATATTTCGAAGGGCCAGTACATGTGCCAAAGCTCTGGTCAGAGTCTAAGGCACTTCCAGAATATCTATATATATATATATATATATATATATAACATAATCAGCCTTCAGTATGGTAAGACTCTCCCCACCCAATCTAACCTCACATCTCATGTCCATAACACGCAAGATCATGACCTCTAACTAATGCAGCGAGTCATAATGATAGCTATACATATGTAAGATCTATGTCACAATTCCTGTAACCTATACAGAATTACCATGAATAACTCAGGAAGATTCTGACTCATGAATAGTGTCAGGTATCCTATGGTATGACGTACTTGATAAAGCAAGCACGAAAAATATATAGGATCGCAATACCAATTCTCTAAGTGACGTTACACGACTCCGCGTACGGCGTCGACACCCGAATATTATTCGGACGCTAAGCAACGTCTAACGGTTCTAGGTGAAACAGATACATCATAAACATAAATCAAGAAATAATATGAAGCAAGTACTGCAAGTATGGCAAGGTACACTTGCCTGGGGTTTGAGTTCCTCTAATTGCTCCGGTAACACTGAGATCTTCAGGTACTCCGGATGCTAAAATAAACATTACCATCATTCTCAGAAGATATAAAATAGCTAGGATTGCTTATCCATAAGTCCAATTTGGACACAGGGGCAAAATTAACAGTTTCTGGTCAAAGCGGGGTCCACATGTGGCCCACTTCGCACCGAAAAATATGCCAGAGACAAAGTTCTCCAAATTCGTCAAACTTAGTGTCTACAGGTCCAGAACAATGATACGAACCCAACGGAATGTCCAGAACTGGATTTTGATGAGCCGATCACAAAATCGCCCGTCAAGTGGAGCCATGGGACCCACGATACGGGATTTCGTCAACATTCTCAGAATCGAACCAAACTTGGGTCACAGGACCAGCGTAACGCTACGAGTCCGATGGCGCAAGTTTCGTTGAGAAACGACAAGCACACACAAAGTTACAACGAGTTTCAGAACAGGTCCGATACGGAATAATTTCGACGGATACGAGTTGATTCTGGTGTGCACGCACATCCAAATCAACTTTCGCGAAATCCCACACGTCCGTATTGATGATACGCTCCTTTCGGTGCAATTCGCACACGACGAAGTTGCCTCATTTAGCGAGACGCACCCAGTTTCGAAAAATTTTGGGTTTTAAAAACCAAATTTTTGGTCGATTTCACCCGCGCATAAAACACAACATATAGCACCATAAATTTTTGGCTTGGGAGTTCGGAACAATTTCCGAAGTCCAAAATTGGGCTATATTTTTCTGTTTTTGCGTCGTGGTTTGCGACTGACACAAGACACGATACCCCAGTCTAATTGCACAGGGTTCGAGAGGGTCACACAGCGAACATGTATGCCGCAACAGACCGATCGAAAATCGACGCGATAAGGAGAAAGACTCACCGGAACAAGGGATCGGTATCGACTGTAATGCGCGTGAATGAGGCGACGCGGCGGTGCTCGGCCGGTCGTCGGCGGCGGGTTGCTGCGGTGGCGGTGCTGGTCGCCGGAGGTCGGGCTACTGCGGGGAGCTCGGGGTCGTCGTGGTCTTCGCCGGGGGAGCCCGGGGGCTCGGGGTCGCCGTGGTGACGGTGATGGTTTGGTGATGGCGGTGGTGATGGATTTTATAGGGGAAGGTCGCGGCCGGTACCGGGAGGTGAAGGGGTAGGGACAGCGGCCGGTGGGGAAGACGGACGGTCGGGCGGCGGGTCGCCGGTTGGGGAGACGAGCAGTCGACGGCGATTGCCGAACCGTCGGGGGTTTAGAATGGTTATTGTAGTAATGGTACGGGTCGGGTTATGGGTTCGGGTCGGGATCCGAATCCGACCCACTAAGGGTTTGGGTTGGGTTGGTTTATTCTAGGCTTGGTTCGGTTCGGTTCAGGTTGGTTCATTCTGGTTTAATCAGAAATAATATTTTTAGCTATTTAAAAATAGTTTTTGGGCCCAATAAATTTCAGAAAAATTATACTATGACTAATTATTTATTTTACACACAAAAATATAATATAATTTAATACTCAAAAATATTTGTCCTTTGAAGAACATTTATTTTAATTATTTAAAAAATCACGAAAAAATCCCATAAATTTATATTTTAATTTCTGAAAAATTCGGGTGTTTACAATCTACCCTCCTTAAAAGAATTGCGTCCTCGCAATTAAGAAAATGAAACATAACCGGTCAGAAGAGATGACACGGTTGTAAGACATGTTGGAAGCACGACACAAAGGATAAAGAATTATGAACAAAGAGAAATCGAGAGAAAGGGTGAGGGTTAAGCAGAACACGTAGGGAAGGAATAAAAACATTTTCCTAATCAATGAGAGATAAGTAATTCAAGAGTAAAGGAATCTGATTAGAGTAAGGATCAACTACAGCTTATGAAAACTTGGGTACCAAAACTAACAAGTTCATAATATAGGCTAGGAAATGGAACTAACAGGCACATGCTAAAGCATTACTAGGAATAGATCGCTATGATAAAACTTAAATCTTACTCGTATTCACTACTCCACGAGTATGTGCATCCTCCATTGTTATCGCAAAAGCCTGTCCACGTCCCGGCGGTGGTGTCCTCTGCTGTTGCTGGGCTTGCTGGAAGAGTGCTGCTCGTGGTGCCAAGGGTGGCCTCGGCTGATATCCTCCCGGTGCTGGTAAAACTTGTCGGTTAACCATCAGTGCTCCTTCTCGACGCTCAGGACAATCCCTTACCGAATGCTGACTGGATCCGCAAGCTAAACATAATCCTAATTTAAGTTTGGCCTACCTTGCCGCAGTAGTAACAAGTAGGAAGGATTAGGGATTGAGATACTGCTCTCTGTAGTGGTTTCATCTGGGGTCACTTTGTAGCTCTTTCCTGCTGTGCTCGGTCTGGTGCTAATGCAAGCCCAACTGAAGGTTTATCAAAAGGCCCAGCAAAGCCAAGCGAAAAAGTTCTTTGATGGACTTAGCTTTGAGCTACAGAAATTAATCAGCTACTTCATACACGGAACATCTGTTGTCCGTCCATAGGCTGTCTTGGTGGAAAAGTAGGCATCGGTGGAGTAAACTGCGACGATGGTGGAATGTCGTCTCGCTGGAACCTCGAGGTATGTTGACCTGCTTGATTGCTTTGTTGAGGTGATTGACCTCCACCCACTGGTGTCACTTCATCGTCGTAGGTGACAACTGCAACTTGTGGTGTTCCTGCGGAAGTCTCGTCGCTTGCTTGTTGATCCATTACTCTGCATCCAAAATAAACTATAAAAGGCGCATAGAGGAATCAAGGCAGGATGCAAGTCAAGAATTTATTTTGAAGTCGATATAGAGGTCAAGAACGAATTAATCAAGTGGATGAGATCTTATAACTAATCATATCCTTATCGCATGCTTGCTCAGTTCCTTAGTTGAAACCGAAGCAACATAGTCGTAGACCATAGTCGTTGACCTTAGTCGAAGACCTGTATGGGCCACCAAAAAAATCATGTCACGCCCCAGTCCCAAAATACCGAGGGACAAGCCACGTGACAATGGCCAGCATCACACTCCAATGGGCAAACCCAATTTAATGGACCCGTTAGAGTGTACTTAAGCTGTAAAAATAATACAATGGTCTACGATACATGCCACATTCTAAATCTAATCTCATCCACAGAAGATAAACACAAATCAATGTCAGAATAATCGAAATAAATTATATCCAACAAGTCTCAATAAAATATATCGGGGAACAACCCGATAATGAGTTTAATACAATAATCCACGAGACAGAAAATAGAGTATCTAACAACAGAAATGACTGAGTATATAAAGCAAATACTCAGAAGAAATCCTCTAGTATCACCTCATCCTCTGGTGTTGGTACTGCTCCAGCGTCTGCCCCCGTCCCGTATACCTCGGGCTCCTCTGCTTTACCCAGGACATAATCCGGATCCAGGTCCTCAGGGGACATAGCAAGGTACAAGAATAACTCAAGCCAAATAAATGCAGTATATAAAAATAAATATCCACAAGGCAAACTATGTAACCAGCTATGTGATATGCAAATGAGAGCATTAATCATACTCAGGCTGAAACTATTATAGGCTCTGTGTCGAGAAAAACCATAGCAGCATTTTATATCTCGAAGGGTCAGTACATGTGCCAAAGCTCTGGTCAGAGTCTAAGGCACTTCCAGAATATATATATATATATATATATATATATATATATAACATAATCAGCCTTTAGTATGATTACCCTACCCAATGTAACCTCACGCAAGATCATGACCTCTAACTAATGCAACGAGTCATAATGATAGTTATACATATGTAAGATCTATGTCATGATTCCTGTAACCTATACAGAATCACCATGAATAACTCAGGAAAATTCTGACTCATGAATAGTGTCAGGTGTCCTATGGTATAACGTAATTGATAAAGCAAGCACAAAAAATATATATGATCGCAATATCAATTCTCTAAGTGACGTTACACGACTCCGCGTACGGCGTCGACACCCGAATATTATTCGGACGCTAAGCAATGTCTCACGGTCCAAGGTGAAACAGATACATCATAAACATAAATCAAGAAATAAGATGAAGCAAGTACTGCAAGTATGACATGGTACACTTGCCTGGGGTTTGAGTTCCTCTAATTGCTCCGGTAACACTGAGATCTTCAGGTACTTCTCCGGATGCTGAAATAAACATTACCATCATTCTCAGAAGATATGAATGTAAAAGCATGAAAAATACGCTGGATAGCTATACGTAGCATATTGATGCATGACAGCGTAAACAGAGGACCTCAGAGCCATCAACGTACAAACAGAGCTCTTCCGCTGAGCACAGAGCAAAAATATAGGCTCAAGGACCATCCGCGTAAAGCAGTATGTCCAGGCTGCTTCAGCGTAAACAGGGTGCTTCATCGCCTTTATGGCGTAAAACTCATCCGCTTTCAATACAGCATTGAAGTGTACGAGGAACGCTTCGTGTTCTTCGAAATGAACCTGTCAGATCATGCAATGAACCTGACGTCTGGACTCCTGACAGAGAGTACTGAACGACTCCCCAGGCGACGGGTATAATGATGGCGCAGCACTGCAACCCAGGCTGTCATTTACTGCCATTTCCTTTGCGTAAACCACTTTTACACATACGAAGGAGTACGCTGCCTAGTTTTACACAGGCAGATGTGAGCTGTTTACGCTCCGCGGAAGACAAACAGCCTGCCACGTCAAAAGCTGCACTTCGTACAGGGCTCGAGGCACGTCTCTGTATTTAATGCACAGAGCGGTGACAGTTTCTCAAGGCACGTCTCTGCATTTAAAGCGCCGAATACTGACAGATGCCCAAGGCACGTCTCTGCACTTAAGGCACAGAAGGGTGGCAGGCCTTCAAAACACGTCTCTGCATTTAATGAGCAGGATAATGGCGGATCTCCGCATTTAATACAGGAGATTTGATTAAATGTCACCGAACCGTAGTTTAGTGGCAGGCCTTCAAAACACGTCTCTGCGTAAAACTACTCTTACGCATATAAGGGAATACGTTGCCCAGTTTTACACAGTCAGACGTGAGCTTCCTACGCTCCGCAGAAGGCAAACAGACCGCCACATCAGCAGTCACTCTTCGTACAGGATTCGAGGTGCGTATCTGCATTTAATGAGCAGAATGATGGCAAATCTTAAAGACAAGCCTCTGCATTTAATGTGCAGGATGGGGGCAGATCTCTGCATTTAATGCAAGAGATTTGATTATATCTCCAAGAGCCGTAATTCCGGCTAAAACGTCCACATCGTCTCGGCTTATACGCCTGCTCGGCTTCTATGCCCACTCGGCTTCTATGCCCACTCGGCTTCTACGCCCACTTGGCTTCTATGCCTACTCGGCTTCTATGCCATGGTGACAGTCATTGACTTCTACGCCAACCTCTTCTACACAAGGGATAACTACCTACGTGGCTTCTACGCCGTGATCTTCGCAGCAGATATACGCGTTCTGTCCTTTAGTTGGACGCGCATCACATGCTCACTCAAAAGGTCATCTATACGCAGGCATTGGTTATTTTAAACCGTCGTGTAAAAGGGTGCTGTACTTTCCACTACTCGGTTTCTACGCCGACTGTGTGGTCACTGTCACTAAAAACTCTATAAATAGAGACCTCTATCAACGAGAAAAAAGGTCGAAAAATTGGAGAAAAGATGTCGAAAATTGATCGAGAAATCCAATATCAGATCCAACGGTTGCAAAGATCGAAGGTCAAACGGTCAAGAGAGAGAGAGAGAGAGGAGAATCCAGAGCTCAGGCAAAGAGAAGGGATCGACGACTTTGGCATCGAGCATCCACCCTCTTTAGCAACCCTCGAAGCTGCTTTCTGTCTTCCACGGCACTTCTCCAACATCGTGTAGTCCAAGGGCTAAAGTGATCGACTGCAGATCAGACACCTATAGCAATATTTACCCAGATTAAATAAATTGTACTTGGTCATCCTCGTATAGGATTAAATTATACAATCTTGTTTGTAAACATAAAAGAAGGACGGGTCTTCGTACAAGACCTCGTTTTCCACATTATTAAAACTTTTCTCGTCAATGAAATAGCTAGGATTGCCTATCCATAAGTCCAATTTGGACACAGAGGCAAAATTGACAGTTTCTGGTCAAAACAAGGTCCACATATGGCCCACTTAGCACCGAAAAACGTGCCAGAGACAAAGTTCTCCAAATTCGTCAAACTTAGTGTCTACAAGTCCAGAACGATGATATGAACCCAACGGAATGTCCATAACTGAATTCTGATGAGCCGATCACAAAATTGCCCTCAAGTGGAGCCTTGGGGACCACGATACGGGGTTTCATCAACTTTCTCAGAATCGAACCAAACTTGGATCACAGGACCGGCGTAACGCTACGAGTCCGATGACGTAAGTTTTGTTGTGAAACGACAAGCACACACGAAGTTACGAGTTTCAGAACAGGCCCGATACGGGATAATTTCGATGGATACGCGTTGATTCCGATGTGCACGTACATCCAAATCAACTTCCGCGAAATCCCATACGTCCGTATCGACGATATGCTCCTTTCGGTATAATTCGCACAAGACGAAGTTGTCTCGTTTAGCGGGACGCACTCAGTTTCAAAAAATTTTGGATTTTAAAAACCAAGTTTTTGGTCGATTTCACCCGCGAATAAAACACAACATATAACACCATAAAATAAACTAATTACAGGGTTTAAAACTCGGTTATATTATCTAATTTACTGTTCAGGTAAATTTCAGAATTATTAAACATGTTGGGATTAAATCGGCCATGAACTTGGAAGTTCGGGACAATTTTCGAAGTCCTAAATTGGGCTATATTTTCCTGTTTTTGCGTCTCGGTTTGCGACCGACACATGACACGATACCCAGTCTAATATCACGGGGTTTGAGAGGGTCACACAACGAACATGTCACAACAGACTGATCGAAAATCGACGCGATGAGGAGGGAGAAAGACTCACCGAAACAAGGGATCGGTATCGACTGTAATGCGCGTGAATGAGGCGACGCGGCGGGGCCGGTCGGCGGCGGCGGGTTGCTGCGGTGGCGGTGCTCGTCGGTGATGGTCGCCGGAGGTCGGGCTGCTGCGGGGAGCTCGGGGTCGCCGTGGTCTTCGCCGGTGGTCGCCGGGGGAGCTCGGGGTCGCCGTGGTGACGGTGATGGTTTGGTGATGGCGGTGGTGTTGGGTTTTATAGGGGAGTACGGGGAGGTGAAGGGGTAGGGACAGCGGCCGGTGGGGAAGACGTACGGTCGGGCAGCGGGTCGTTGGTCGGGGAGACGAGCAGTCAGCGGCGGTCGCTGAAACGTCGGGGGTTTAGAATGGTTAATGTAGTAACGGTACGGGTCGGGTTATGGGTTCAGGTCAGGATCCGAATCCGACCCACTAAGGGTTTGGGTTGGGTTGGTTTATTCTAGGCTTGGTTCGGTTCAGGTTTGTTCATTCTGGTTTAATTAGAAATGATGTTTTTAGCTATTTAAAAATAGTTTTTGGGTCCAATAAATTCCAAAAAAATTACACTATGACTAATTATTTATTTTACACAAAAAGTATAATTTAATTTAATACTCAAAAATATTTATCCTTTGAGAACATTTATTTTAATTATTTAAAAAATCACGAAAAAATCCCAAAAATTCATATTTTAATTTCTGAAAAACTCGGATGCGGACTACCCACAAGTCCAATTTGGACACAGAACAAAATTGACACTTTTGGGTCAAAACAAGATCCACATGTGGCCCACTTTACACAATAAAATGTGCCGAAGACAAAGTGTCTACGAGTCCAGAACGATGATACGAACCCAACGAAATGTCCAGAACTGGATTCCGATGAGCCGATCACGAAATGGCCCGTTATATTGAACCGTGGGGCCCACAAAATGGCATTTCGTCAACGTTCTTCGAATCGAACCAAACTTGGATCACAGGACCAACATAATGCTGTGAATCCAATGGCATAAGTTTCGTTGCAAAACGATAAGCATACACGAAGTTATGACTGTCAGAATAGGCCGATACGGTATTTTTCGGCGGATACGCGTTGATTCCGGTGTGCACGCACATCCAAATCAAGTTCCGCGAAAGCCCACACGTCCGTGTTTACGTTACGCGTCTTTCGGTGTAACTCGCACATGACGAAGTCATCTCGTTTGGCGGGACGCACCCCGTATCGCGAGATTTTGGGTGTTTTAAAAACAAATTTTTGGTCGATTGGAACAAGAATTATTTTACCATTAAAGCAACATAATAAAAACTAAAAGAACAGTAAAAATCTTGATTATATTGTGAAGAAGTTCCGTCAATTATATTTTGAAAATAATTAACGAGTTGGTAGAAAATTGGACATGAACATGGGTACTTGGACTAAATTTCTGAACTGTTTTCGAACAGTTTTCGAACCGTCTTCGCTAGTACGTTCACAACCTAACCCTCTAGGATTCTCTTCAAGTGGAACGAACGCGAATCGGACGAGCGAGGAGGACGGAGGCACGCGAAGGAGGGGCCACAAGGCGCTGTCCGTGTGCGCGGGGGGGGGGGGGGGGGAGCGCGTTGCTCCGGCGCGACGGCAAGACGGTACGATGGTGCGAGCGGCGGCGCTGCGGGCTGTCGCCGGGGAACGGTGAAGGGTTAGGTTTTTCTATATATATATATAGGAGAAGGGGGTGTTCCTGTACGCGCAGGGGGGAGTTGTTCAGAGTTTTATGAGTTAATGGGTTTAGGGTAGGGTTTGGGTTAGATTTATGTTTAATTCTTTTATTAATTAATCTCTCTCTATATATTTGTGTATATGGCCATTAAAAATAGTTAGAGACCTCAATAAATTTAAAAAAAATTATACAATACACAAATAATAGTTGTACACCCAAAAATATATTTTTTGTACAATATTAATAATTAATTAAATACACATAATTAAAAATTCTTGAATAATTAATTAAATACACATATTAGCTAAAAATAAATAATTTTTTTATAAATTTAAAATACCAATATTAAAAAATAAAAAAAATTAAATTCAAAAAATCAGGGTGGTTACACAGAGGAAGCGAGGGGATATACGCCTCCTCCGGGACGGCGAATCCTTCATCTGGTATGAACCACTTCTTCTTCCCCAGATCTGGGATTCTTTGTTGGTTAGGATTTGAATTTTAAGAATTTTGCTTCGAATCTGGAATTCTTTGTTGGGTTAGGGTTTGAATATCTAGGATTTTGCTTCGGATCTCGACGCCATTGCTCTTACCGGTTTTAGGAAGTAGGGTAGGTTCTCGTATATTTTGTCATTTTGTTTAGCTTAGCTTTTAATATTATTTAAGTTCTATCAAGATATTATGATAGTAATACAGTATGGTATTCTGGTATCAGCTTTGAGAAAATACTTTTCAGAAGATATCAATCTTCTTCGAAAAGTACTGCTCTATATGTTCAAGCTGTTCTGTTTGACATCGAAGACAGAGATACTATAGGAATATCAGCATATGGAGGTTAAAAAATATGTGCTGCACTCCTGATCTGGCGGCAAGGTTGATAGGTGCAAGGTTGAGAGGTTGTGATGAAGGAAAAGTGATCTACGAGCTCTCCACTCGTAATCTGTACTGGCCACAACTTACTGCTACTTACTTTAAAGGAGAGGATGTGATTGCAGCTTTACCATCCAGAACTATACGGATCAAAAAAAGGGAATATATAAGCTGTATTTAGTTTACTGTGATCCACAGCTCGATGGATTAACTGTTCAGGAAAAAGTTATATGGAAGAACCCTACCGGCTACTTGCCTGGTGGTATGAGACCTCTCATGTATTTATATGGATACATGTCCATAGCATTTCTAGTGCTTGGTTTCTTCTGGTTCTTTCGGTATACAATGTTCTGGAAGAAGGTCCTTCTACTCCAAAATTGGATCACACTTGTGATTGCATTAGGCATGCTTGAAAGTACAATATGTTATTTTGATTACCTTGAATTTAATAGAACTGGAGTGAGACATCAGGAAATTACCTTCTGGGCTGTAAGTTTCGGTGCAATCAGAAAAACTGTATCTCGACTTCTCATCCTTATTGTTTCAATGGGACATGGTGTCTTGAGGCCTACGCTGGGTGGTTTCACTTCAAGGCTGATCATGCTTGGAGGGAACCTTCTTTCTAGTGTCTGAAGTTGTTGAATTGATGGAGCATGTTGGGACTGTTAGCGATGTAACTGTGATCCACAGCTCGATGGATTAACTGTTCAGGAAAAAGTTATATGGAAGAACCCTACCGGCTACTTGCCTGGTGGTATGAGACCTCTCATGTATTTATATGGATACATGTCCATAGCATTTCTAGTGCTTGGTTTCTTCTGGTTCTTTCGGTATACAATGTTCTGGAAGAAGGTCCTTCTACTCCAAAATTGGATCACACTTGTGATTGCATTAGGCATGCTTGAAAGTACAATATGTTATTTTGATTACCTTGAATTTAATAGAACTGGAGTGAGACATCAGGAAATTACCTTCTGGGCTGTAAGTTTCGGTGCAATCAGAAAAACTGTATCTCGACTTCTCATCCTTATTGTTTCAATGGGACATGGTGTCTTGAGGCCTACGCTGGGTGGTTTCACTTCAAGGCTGATCATGCTTGGAGGGAACCTTCTTTCTAGTGTCTGAAGTTGTTGAATTGATGGAGCATGTTGGGACTGTTAGCGATGTAAACGACGTGATAAAACCGACATGAAACTGTTGGTCTAGAATATGCGATGAAGGTATGAGACCATTTGGTGGGAGTTGTGAGGAAAGATGATCTATGCTCTTTCCTTTCTCTGCGGTAAACCATTTGCTCTTACCTTTCACGCACCTACAAATGGGGTAAACCAAATGGTTGCACCTACAATATTTCCTTTTACGCACCTTCTTAAAACTCATTTGGTGGGATTTCTGAGAAGGTATCCCAAATTACAGTCGAAGTTCTTCTTTCTCTTATAGAAATCGACGCGATGAAGGTGTGAGATGCTGGCAGATGGGAGCAAGAAGTAGATGGTCGTACTGATAGGACGATCCACCTTGTCTGCAAAAGATTCAGTAAGTATATCATGATATAGAATAAAGTTAAAAAAAAAAGATATGAGTGACATGAAACTGTTGCTTCCCTAAAAAATGTGTACAGAACCAGATATTCTCGGTCCTATAAATGTAAGTATATAATATTTACTTGCAGCATTGCAACAAAAAGTAGTCAACTTGTTTGGAGTCACATTTCTCCAATAACTGCATGCCCTTTTGAATACTGAACTTGACTGATATAGTGGTGTTTGATGAAAGTAAATCCCCTTGGAAGCATCCTAGACTTCCGTAGTTTCTTTAAGATCCTTTACAGCTGTCCTTACTCTAATATATCTGACACCACACACAAAATGTTTATTTACTATACTGATTAAGTAGCGAAGGCTACTTTTAGTTTTCTTTGGCATACCATATATGTTCTTTTAGTATAAGAATCTTTGCAAGTTAAACTTGCTGATCCAGCCACAGCCTAATGCTCCTTTTGACGCCTCATTTTGTGTGTAGTGTCAGACATATTAGAGTAAGAAGAACTGTAAAGAATCTCAAAGAAACTATGGAAGTCTAAGATACTTCCAAGGGGATTTACTTTCATCAAACACCACTATATCAGTCAAGTTTTAAAAAGGACATACAGTTGTTGGAAAACTGTGCCTCTAAATAAGCTGTACTACTTTTGATTGCAATGCTGCAAGTAAATATGATATACTTACATTTACAGGCCGAGGATATCTGGTTCTGTACACATTTTTTTAGGGAAGCAACAGTTTCATGTCACGCATATCTTTTTTTTTAAAACTTTATTCTAGATCATGATATACTTACTGAATCTTCTGCAGACAAGGTGGATCGTCCTATCAGTACGACCATCTACTTCTTGCTCCCGTCTGCCAGCATCGCACACCTTCATCGCGTCGGTTTCCTTGAGAGAAAGAAGAACTCCGACTGTAATTTGGGATACCTTCTCAGAACTCCCACCAAATGAGTTCTGAGAAGGTGCGTGAAAGAAAATATTGTGGGTGCAACCATTTGGTTTACCCCATTGTAGGTGCGTGAAAGGAAAGGACAAATGGTTTACCGCAAAGACAGGAAAGAGCACAGATCATCTTTTCTAACAGTTTCATGTTGGTTTCATCGCGTCGTTTACATCGCTAACAGTCCCAACATGCTCTATCAATTCAACAACTTCAGACACTAGAAAGAAGGTTCCCTCAAGCATGATCAGCCTTGAAGTGAGGCCACCCAGTGTAGGCCTCACGATACCATGTCCCATTGAAACAATAAGGATGAGAAGTCGAGATATAGTTCTTCTGATTGCACCGAAACTTACAGCTCAGAAGGTAATTTCCTGATGTCTCACTCCAGTTCTATTAAATTCAAGGTAATCAAAATAACATATTGTACTTTCAAGCATGCCTAATGCAATCACAAGTGTGATCCAATTTTGGAGTGGAAGGACCTTCTTCCAGAACATTGTATACCGAAAGAACCAGAAGAAACCAAGCACTAGAAATGCTATGGACATTTATCCATATAAATACATGAGAGGTCTCATATCACCAGGCAAGTAGCCGGTAGGGTTCTTCCATATAACTTTCCCCTGAACAGTTAATCCATCGAGCTGTGGATCACAGTAAACTAAATACAGCTTATACATTCCCGTTTTTGTGATCCGTATAGTTCTGGTTGGTAAAGCTGCAATTACATCCTCTCCTTTAAAGTAAGTAGCAGTAAGCTGTGGCCAGTACAGGTTACGAGTGGAGAGCTCGTAGATCACTTTTCCTTCATCACTGTAAACCCCCTCGATTTATTCTGTAGATAGGGTGGATTTGAAAATTTTTGGTTTTGGTAGCAGATATCGAGGTTTAGAGTGGAGATAATTTTTATCTGGTATTTAATTCATTTAATTAAAACCCTTGGCGCGCCCTATCATTGTTTGATTATTCGGAGCCCAATATCAGCCCATAAATTCCGTTCAATTACTGTACTTCTGACTTGACCCGCCAAATTAGGCACTGGACTTTTTCGTCTTCATAAATCAGCTTTTCGTTGTGCTCTAAATTAATTGCACAATTTTTCGAAACCGTAATCCATAGTTAATTCCGTGTCGGACACTTGTGTCGTTATCCTAAATTTTGAGATACCAACTTAACCCGTTGAGCCGGACCAACTAAAGGGTCCAAGACTGACTCCAAGCCCCCACCATTATTGACCTTTGCGTCATTTCCGGATTTTGACTCCAAGTGCCCCCATTTAATTTAAATTCGCGGGACGCTTTATTTCTATTTAAATCGGGGATACCAACTTTGTAAATCCCATTTTTAATCCTTAATTAATCCCAATGCCATTTTAATTAAACCCGTGCCTAACGCACAACCCCCTCTCACCATGAAAATTTCTAAACACAATTTCCACAATTTTTGCATCATTTTAGGTGTTCATGCAATTTCCCGAATTTAGGAGGCTAAGTGCAATTTAGGAATTTTATGTGCCCTCACCCCATTGGTCAAAACCACATGGAGTGGTCACAAAATTTGGGACCAGATTAAACTTTCCCTCATCATTTTTTCATGAAGAAATGAACCTTCTCATGAGTAATCTTGACCCTCTATTTTGAATGCCATCATCTCCACCCTCCATCCTTTCACCACTCCCTATAAAACCATCACATCACCTTCACCACTCCCCAAACCGGCCCTAATCCCAATGCATTGAAAACACCCCCCTCTCTCTCTCTCTCCTCCCTCCTCCATTTATTCACCATACAAAATCCTTCTCCTTCTTTAAACTTCTTCTTCTCCTTCCTTTAAACTTCTTCCTAGAGAATACTCTCCGGACGGCGATTGAACTCTCTCCGGCGGCCTGCTGACCGCCCGGCCTCCTTCTCCTTCTTTAAACTTCTTCTTCTCCTTCCTTTAAACTTCTTCCTGGAGAATACTCTCCGGACGGCGATTGAACTCTCTCCGGCGGCCTGCTGACCGCCCGGCCTGTGTGCCCGACGCCGAAGCCGACGCTCCGACCTGTATCTCCCCGCCGGCTGTGCAGTTTCCCGCGCAGCTCCGGACACCAACTTTCCCCCGCTCCGGTGCACAGCCACCCCGCGGCCGACTTCAGCGCCGCTCCGGCCTGTGCGTTCCCGACCGGCCAAGAAGCAGCCTCCGACCGCCCGAGGCTATTTTCCCTCCGGCCTAACTCTCCCCTCCGCCCACTCCGGCAGACTCTTCCCGACCGGCCGCTGTACACCAGTCCGACCCGACTGCGGCTGTGTTCTTCCCGTCCAGACCCGCTGTGCAGCTCCAGTGCAGTCCCCCGTCCGGCAGTGCGACTGACCCGCTCCGGTCTGCGATCACCATGAATCCCGCAGCCCCGGCGGCTTCCCCAGTAGCTGCTGCATCCGGCGGCTGTCCACGAGCCCGCACCACCACTCTCCGGCGATCCGCTGTGCAGCTCCCCTCCGGCCAGGCCATGGCCATTGCTCTGGCGAGTTGCTGACCATCCTCCACCTAGCCGATCTCCTCCGGCCAGCGAGCCATGTCAAGGTCGACCCCCCTCTCTTTATACATTGATATATTTTGTTTGGGAAAAATTCTTAGGGTAGTATAATTGATCTTGAGTTTTATTGAGGTGTGATTAGAGTTTAGTGTAGTGTTTAAGGTCGGGATTACATGAAATGGTTGTGAACTATATGCATGGGTGAAAATTTCAAGGTTAATGTTTAAGGCATGTGGAATTATTTTGGGATCGAAATAAATAGGTCATATAATACATGGTTGGTGGAAGGCTAAATTAATTAATGAAGGATGGAAAATAAATTGATTAAGGGCGTGGACACATGATGGGTGAAATTGTGACATAAATAATGAAGATAGAATTGAATGCCACATGAGATTTTCAGGGTTTTATACATAATGATATATGCATTGTTGATCTATTGATTGAGTATTAGTCGTGATCCTTAAATGCTGGGCATTTATTAAGGGAGGAATAACAATAACTGAATGTAACCGAGGAGAAGTTTATTACGAAATGATAGATGATTATATATAATTGAGGGTTAAAATAAATAAATAAATTACTTACTTTGAGGATGATAGTAAACGTACATGGTAATGTCTGTGAAGACCAGGGAAAAAAATCGGAGGAGTTAAACATACTTGAACTACTGAACATGGTGATGAATAAAGAAAGATTTAGGATTTGGATTGATGATATGGTACCAATGTTTAATTTGATTAGATGTAACATACCTTTAGTCAACCTGGGTTAACCGTCTAGCGTCGTGTCCCTGTGAGTGTAGCTGAGTTGGAATTTATGGTTAGATGTGTGTCTCATATTATTTCAGCTTCGTGGTAGTTCATTGATTGAGTTGTATCTCATCTCTAGGTACTATGGGACCTGAGGATTTGGACGTGGTACCGGGACCCCGTCATCAGCAGCCGCACGCAGGCAAGTGTACCTTGCCACCATGTATTTCAGATTACAGATATTTGTTGTTCTTTATGTACATTGTGCACGTACTTATGTTGACACTCGATACTTCACGTCCGAATCACAACCGGGTGCTGACATTCGTCGTAACGTATTAGAAAAATTGTTAGATGCTTAGTAGCACCTCGATGTACGTACCTGAGTATATCGACACCCCAGGACACACTCATACACTGTGATCGTGCCAGATTCCTGTATCCTGATACTGACATCATGACCAGAGACTAGGACGACCTTAGGGTCGCGTCTGTTGAGTTATCTTCCGTGTGTCGAGACTGTTAGATAGAGGTTCAGGTTCAGCGCACAATCGTTGACCGCTTGGAAAGGGAAAGACAGTTACTAGACGTTTGGTCTACTCTGCACGCGCTTATATATATATATACTATTTCTGTAGTGATCCTGTATCTAGAGTAGTTGTACCACCCGTGTGACTCCTTGCCCGGAGCTGCGGTACGTGCCGTGTGTTTCCGTGTCCGGAGCTACGGTTTTACTTTAGAAAGCCCACGCGTCGAACGTTGTCTTTAAACTATGTCACACTTGTTTGGTTATGATAGAGTACCCTGTTGTTGCACTTGTACTTTCTGTTTACCTGGCATGTTGTATTTCTGTACCTTGTTACGTCCCTCTGAGGACCTGGTTCCCTGCCAGTTTTGCAGCATAGATGATTACGGAGCATTTGGAGTTGCTGTTGGAGTTGCCTGTCTTGCGTGCATGGTACCAGGTACTCACATTATATCTACCGGCATTATGGTTATTTTATATTGTTTATTTCATCTGTTGTTGTAGCCTAGTTTTTATAGACTCATACTTCATCTCGAGTCTATTCGAGTTAGTGTGTTATTGGGCGGCCGACTCTAGCACATATAGCTCTTTCTTGTATATTGTCGTACATTGTGGATTGAGACATAGAGGTTTACATTTATGGGATATCTAGATAGTGCCCTTTATATTACAGCTTATATGTATTCGAGTCAGACCAGAGTCTGGTCGAATGCGTAGCTGGCGTGTCACGTATTCCTGGTCCTACGTATTTTGGGACTGGGGCGTGACATGTTTTTGTGGTGGCCCATGCAGGTCCGGTTTAAATCGTCTTGGTTACCTGACTGTGCCAAGCGAGCCTGCAAATTAGGAATAGATGTTATGATTGTTGAATAGGATCTCAATCCATAATCGATTTTTAAAACTCTTTGTATGTGATTATCGCCCTTGGACTTCCACTTTGCATTCGTTCAATCTTCGTCAATATCGCTATCCTTGTTTCTCGTCCCCTATTGTTCGGGGAGGCGAATGCTTGTGACTGATGACTTCCCTCCAGAAGAAGATCGAAGACCAGACGACAGGAGACAGAATTCGTATACCTTTCTCGGAGAAGATTGTTACCTTATCAGGATAGATTGATGGGTTCTTTGGATTCTAGAACTAGTGTGGAAGGTTGGCAGGAGAGTTGGACCCAGTAGTACCCTACCCGTGCTTGAGGTAGCAGTGATCTTGGAAGTACTAAGAGCTGGAAGGATTGTTGATCATGACCTAGAATAATTTACGGAAATGCATAGCCTGATGTTGGAAACTAGTAGTTGTATATGATAGCAATGCTAGGAACGATGATTATAAGCTAGAGGAGATGAAAATTTTAGGATCTCACTTGGGAGATAATAATCGGATTCCAGAAAATTCTAGTATGTGCTTGAGTGATACCATTATTGTACTATGCGACTTGGAGAGATAAATAACGAAAAGAAGAAACTCGAGGAATAAAAATTTTAGGAAAAATTTGAGGAGAAGAGAAATTATACTTTAGGCAGGGGAGAAAATTTTCTTTTAAAGGATTAGTGTGGTAAACAGAACAAGAGGATTTATTTTGAGGTTAAGTCTGGAAGATGACACCGTCCTAGCATGAGTTGATTGAGCCAATACCACGCGACACTAGATTATCGACGTAGTTGCATTTATATTTTAAGGCCACCAGGTTACCCTGAGTTGAGTTCAGGGAGCCCAGGAGTGTGGTGCCCATCTACCTTAGGGGTATACAATGCAGGAGGTGAACCAGTGTACCACCAGGTTATATCAGAGTTGAGGATGTTTTTCTAGAGGATCTTCTAGGCCTGCCACCTGACAGAGAGATGGAGTTTGTTAAAGAGTTGACTCCCAGAGCCGAGCCAGTTATTCTCTCGTCTTCAGACTAGCACCGATATAGTTGGTTGAGTTGAAGATCCATAGTAGAGGATCTCTTAGACAAGGGTTTCAGTCGGACTAGTGTTTCCCCATGGGAAGCAACTATCTTAATAGTGCCGAAGAAGGATGAGACAGTATACTTGTGTATCGATTACAGGGCATTAAGGGCTGTAACGAATAAAGAACAAGTACCCTATGCCGCTCATCGATGATTTATTTGATTAGCTTAGCGGCGCATATGTATTTTGAAGATCGATCTCAGATTCAGTTATCATCAGATCAAGGTACGGAGAGAGGACATTCCGAAGATGGCCTTTCAGACGAAGTATGGCCACTATGAGTTTTTAGTCGTGCCGTTTGGTTTAACCAACGCGCCAGCAGTAAGTATGAGCCTAATGAACAGTATTTTCCTCCAGTACTTAGATAAGTTCGTGGTGATAATTATCGATGACATATTGGTATGTTCCAAGAGTCAGGAGGAGCATGAGAGACATCTCAGGATCGTATTAGAGACGTTGAGACAGGAGAGACTGTAGGCCAAGCTCAGCAAATATGAGTTATGATTAGATAGAATAGATAGTATACGCACCAGGACGACTAAGGGTGCGTGAGAAGAACTATCAGACGCTCGACCTAGAACTAGCTACAGTGATAATTGTACTAAAGCTATGGCGACACTACCTTTATGGAGAGCGTGTTGAGATTTATACAGAACACAAAAGTCTGAAGTATGTCTACACGCAGAAAGAGCTCAACATGAGATAGAGGCACTGGCTAGAGTTGATGATAGATTATGATATCGAGTTGCATTACTACCCTGGCAAGGCAAATGTAGTAGTAGATGCCTTGAGCAGGAAGCCTATGGCATATTTTTACGATTCATCGCCAGTTGTCAGAGGATTTTCAGAAACTCAGGATTGAGATTGTATTGCCAGGCATGGATGGACAGATGGTCAGTCTCGAGATTCAGTCTACATTGATTGAGAGGATCAAGGCAGCCTCGCCTACAGGTACGAGATTTAGACGATTGCGAGAAAGGACAGAGGCTGACATGCAAATAGGATTCAGGATTCATGAAGATGGAACGTTGAGGTGTGGAGATCGCCTATATGTTCCGAGTGGCGAACTACGCCAAGAGTTGATGACCGAGGCACATAGCTCAATTTATTCCATTCATCCCGGGGGTACGAAGATGTACCGAGACTTGAGGCAACATTTCTGGTGGCATGAGATGAAGAGAGAAATTGCAAGATTCGTGGCAAAATATTTAGTTTGTCAGCAAGTCAAGGCTGAACATCAGAGGACTGCAGGATTACTACAGCCGCTTCCCATTCCAGAGTGGAAGTGGGAACACATTACCATGGGCTTCGTCACAGGATTCCCGCGGAGCCTAGCGGGAAGGATACAGTTTTGGGTTATCGTAGACAGACTCACCAAGTCTGCACATTTCTTGCCCTTCAGAGTTGGGCAATCCACGGAGACTTTAGCTGACATATATGAGACAGATAGTACGACTACATGGAGTGCCTGTCAGCATCGTATCGGATCGTGATTCCAGATTCACGTCGCATTTTTTGAGGAGTGTGCAGGAGAGCCTAGGAACTCGTCTCAAGTTCAGCACTGCATATCCTCCACAGACTGATGGCCAGTCAGAGCGAACGATACAGATATTAGAGGATATGTTGAGAGCATGCATGATCGATTTTGGAGAATCTTGGTAGGACCATCAATACTTGGTGGAATTCTCCTAAAATAATAGCTACCAGCCTAGCATACAAATGACACCTTATGAGGCACTGTACGGTAGGAAGTGTAGGTCACCAGTATGTTGTAGTGACGTGGGAGAGCGTCAGATACTTGGTTCAGAGTTGGTGACACAGACAGTGGAGAAAGTCAAGCAGATTCAGAGCCACCTGCGTGTAGCACGAGACAGACAGAAACATTTGGGCAGATGCGCACCGCAGACCATTGGAGTTCAAGGAAGGTGACCATGTATTTTTAAGGATATCGCCTACTCGTGGTACCATCAGATTCGGAGGCAGAGGCAAGCTGAGTCCGAAGTACATCGGACCTTTTGACATCTTGGAACGAGTTCGCGAAGTGACTTACCGTCTTGCATTACCTCCATCATTAGAGAGAGTACATGACGTATTTCACGTATCGCAGCTGAGGAGATATGTCGCAGACCCTAGCCACGTGCTTGATCATTCGGAGATTACAGTCGGGCCCAGTCTGTCTTACGTAGAGCAGCCAGTTGAGATCCTCGATCGCAGCGAAAAGACTTTGAGAGGGCAGACGATTCGACTGGTCAGAGTGGCATGGAAGCACCATTCACCAGGCGAGTCTACTTGGGAGCGCGAGGATTCTATTCAGCAGCGATTCCCGTACTTATTTGAGGGACAGGGTACGAATTTACGTACGACATTTGATTACTAGTTGTTATAAAATTCTGTTAGATATTATCGTGCTTTACTTTTAATTTCGGGGACGAAATTTTTCTAAGTTGGGAAGAATGTAAACCCCCTCGATTTATTCTGTAGATAGTTAGGGTGGATTTGAAAAATTTTGGTTTTGGTAGCAGATGTCGAGGTTTAGAGTGGAGATAATTTTTATCTGGTATTTAATTCATTTAATTAAAACCCTTGGCGCGCCCTATCATTGTTTGATTATTCGGAGCGCAATATCAGCCCATAAATTCCGTTCAATTACTGTACTTCTGACTTGACCCGCCAAATTAGGCACTGGACTTTTTCGTCTTCATAAATCAGCTTTTCGTTGTGCTCTAAATTAATTGCACAATTTTTCGAAATCGTAATCCATAGTTAATTCCGTGTCGGACACTTGTGTCGTTACCCTAAATTTTGAGATATCAACTTAACCCGTTGAGCCGGACCAACTAAAGGGTCCAAGACTGACTCCAAGCCCCCACCAGTTTTGACCTTTGCGTCATTTCCGGATTTTGACCCCAAGTGCCCCCATTTAATTTAAATTCGCGGGACGCTTTATTTATATTTAAATCGGGGATACCAACTTTGTAAATCCTATTTTTAATCCTTAATTAATCCCAATGCCATTTTAATTAAACCCGTGCCTAACGCACAACCCCCTCCCACCATGAAAATCTCCAAACACAATTTTCTCCACAATTTTTGCATCATTTTAGGTGTTCATGCAATTTTCCGAATTTAGGGGGCTAAGTGCAATTTAGGAATTTTACGTGCCCTCACCCCATTGGTAAAAACCATATGGAGTGGTCACAAAATTTGGGGCCGGATTAAACTTTTCCTCATCATTTTTTCATGAAGAAATGAACCTTCTCATGAGTAATCTTGACCCTCTATTTTGAATGCCATCATCTCCACCCTCCATCCTTTCACCACTCCCTATAAAACCATCACATCACCTTCACCACTCCCCAAACCGGCCCTAATCCCAATGCATTGAAAACACTTCCCTCTCTCTCTCTCTCTCCTCCCTTCTCCATTTATTCACCATACAAAATCCTTCTTCTTTAAACTTCTTCTTCTCCTTCCTTTAAACTTCTTCTTCCTGGAGAATACTCTCTGGCCGGCGATTGAACTCTCTCCGGCGGCCTGCTGACCGCCCGGCCTGTGTGCCCGACGCCGAAGCCGACGCTCCGACCTGTATCTCCCCGCCGGCTGTACAGTTTCCCGCACAGCTCCGGACACCAACTTCCCCCCGCTCCGGTGCACAGCCACCCCGCGGCCGACTTCAGCGCCGCTCCGGCCTGTGCGTTCCCGACCGGCCAAGGAGCAGCCTCCGACCGCCCGAGGCTATTTTCCCTCCGGCCTAACTCTCCCCTCCCCCCACTCCGGCAGACTCTTCCCGACCGGCCGCTGTACACCAGTCCGACCCGACTGCGGCTGTGTTCTTCCCGTCCAGACCCGCTGTGCAGCTCCAGTGCAGTCCCCCGTCCGGCAGTGCGACTGACCCGCTCCGGTCTGCGATCACCATGAATCCCGCAGCCCCGGCGGCTTCCCCAGTAGCTGCTGCACCCGGCGGCTCTCCACGAGCCCGCACCACCACTCTCCGGCGATCCGCTGTGCACCTCCCCTCCGGCCAGGCCATGGCCATTGCTCTGGCGAGCTGCTGACCATTGCATCACCTCCACCTAGCCGATCTCCTCCGGCCAGCGAGCCACGTCAAGGTCGACCCCCCTCTCTTTATACATTGATATATTTTGTTTGGGGAAAATTCTTAGGGTAGTATAATTGATCTTGAGTTTTATTGAGGTGTGATTAGAGTTTAGTGTAGTGTTTAAGGTCGAGATTACATGAAATGGTTGTGAACTATATGCATGGGTGGAAATTTCAAGGTTAATGTTTAAGGCATGTGGAATTATTTTGGGATCGAAATAAATAGGTCATATAATACATGGTTGGTGGAAGGCTAAATTAATTAATGAAGGATGGAAAATAAATTGATTAAGGACGTGGACACATGATGGGTGAAATTGTGACATAAATAATGAAGATAGAATTGAATGCCACATGAGATTTTCAGGGTTTTATACATAATGATATATGCATTGTTGATCTATTGATTGAGTATTAGTCGTGATCCTTAAATGTTGGGCATTTATTAAGGGAGGAATAACAATAACTGAATGTAACCGAGGAGAAGTTTATTACGAAATGATAGATGATTATATATAATTGAGGGTTAAAATAAATAAATAAATAAATTACTTACTTTGAGGATGATAGTAAACGTACATGGTAATGTCTGTGAAGACCAGGAAAAAAAATCGGAGGAGTTAAACATATTTGAACTACTGAACATGGTGATGAATAAAGAAAGATTTAGGATTTGGATTGATGATATGGTACCAATGTTTAATTTGATTAGATGTAACATACCTTTAGTCAACCTGGGTTAACCCTCTAGCGTCGTGTCCCTGTGAGTGTAGCTGAGTTGGAATTTATGGTTAGATGTGTGTGTCATATTATTTCAGCTTCGTGGTAGTTCATTGATTGAGTTGTATCTCATCTCTAGGTACTACGGGACCTGAGGATTTGGACGTGGTACCGGGACCCCGTCATCAGCAGCCGCACGCAGGCAAGTGTACCTTGCCACCATGTATTTCAGATTACAGATATTTGTTGTTCTTTATGTACATTGTGCACGTACTTATGTTGACGCTCGATACTTCACGTCAGGATCACAACCGGGTGCTGACATTCGTCGTAACATATTAGAAAAATTGTTAGATGCTTAGTAGCACCTCGATGTACGTACCTGAGTATATCGACACCCCATGACACACTCATACACTGTGATCGTGCCAGATTCCTGTATCCTGATACTGACATCATGACCAGAGGCTGGAACGACCTTAGGGTCGCGTCTGTTGAGTTATCTTCCGTGTGTCGAGACTGTTAGATAGAGGTTCCGGTTCAACGCACAATCGTTGACCGCTTGGGAAGGGAAAGACAGTTACTAGACGTTTGGGCTACTCTGCACGCGCTTATATATATATACTATTTCTGTAGTGATCCTGTATCTAGAGTAGTTGTACCACCCGTGTGACTCCTTGCCCGGAGCTGCGGTACATGCCGTGTGTTTCCGTGTCCGGAGCTACGGTTTCTTAGATCTTCTGAAAAGTATTTTCTCAAAGCTGATACCAGAATACCATATTGTATTACTATCATAATATCTCGATAGAACTTAAATAATAATGACAGAAAATATACGAGAACCTACCCTACTTCCTAAAACCGGTAAGAGCAATGGCGTCGAGATCTGAAGCAAAATCCTAGACATTCAAACCCTAACCCAACAAAGAATCCCAGATCCGAAGCAAAATCCTAGAAATTCAAACCCTAACCAACAAAGAATCCCAGATCTGGGGAAGAAGAAGATGAGGTTCATACCAGATGAAGGATTCGTCGTTCCCGAAGGAGGCGTATATCCCCTCGCTTCCTCCGTGTAACCACCTTGATTTTTAGAATTTAATTTTTTTAAATTTATTAATATTGGTATTCTCAAATTATTGTGATTAAGAAATTTTTATTATTATTTTTAGCTAATTATAAAGTATTCGTGAATTTAATATTATACAAAAAATATATTTTTGGGTGTACAACTATTATTTGTGTATTGTATAATTTTTTTCGAATTTATTGAGGCATAAAACTATTTTTAATGGCCATACACACACATATATATATAGAGAGAGAGATTAATTAATAAAAGAATTAAACCTAAATCTAAACCCATTAACCCAAACCCTACCCTAAACTCATTAACCCATTAAACTCTAAACAACTCCCCCCTGCGCGTACAAACTTCTTCATTGGTTCTTGTCCTCTCGTCTTTGATCTCCCCGAAACGAGCTCTCTTCGATTTATGCTATTAGTTTCCTTTACATTTTTATAAATTTTTTTGGATTAAAATTCTACTAGTTGATTTTGACCCGCTGTACCTAAATCCTAGCTACACCACTGATTACACATTAACCTAAATAAAAACAGACCTTATTATGTATTGCATTGTTCTCTCCTTCAATCAGATCTACTGAGCAAACATAATTCATGAAAAAATGATGATGGTTGCTTTCATTCTACTCAAGTTGATCAAGTTGGTTGCATTAGGTTCTTGGATCTACTGCTGATTGTCCTGGTGCATAATTTAATTTTCCACTCTTTCTTTTCACTAAAAACCTGGATAAACCTGGATTAAATTATATATCACATTTTATAAGAATAACTCAATTTATAAGAATAACTCAAGGGCAAACATAATTCATGACTATATCTTTAATAAACAAGTCTATTTTCATAATATAAAACTGTATTATAATATTTTCTTTCAAAGATGCAGTTTCTTCCCCCTTGCTAAGAGATGGAGGTGGAAGGACCAGCGAGAGGAATGCTCTGACGTGACATGTGAGCGAGAAGGCTTATAGGTAAATGTAATTCTAGAAGCTAGCAGGACTCAAGGCGAGACTTTGGTGCCTTTACAGGATATAAAATTAGCTCGTTTGGATACAGAAAATCCAAGATTAGCAATGAGCATGCCAGAAGAACTTGAAACAACTCTATGTCAAACCTAAAAGGCTTTGCAAATTTACCATTTCACATAAATCTAAAATAAGTAGGTTGTGTAAACTATGTTTCAACTCCATGTGCAACATTACAACACTTGTTATTGATCTGTGTCAAGACTAACGTTCAGATGAGATATTTCAAAGGATTACACAAACTACCAGCTCTCCTATCATTTAGTCAATAGGCGCGAACAATAGGTAGGGAGTTGCTGACAATATGATGCACTGTTAGTTCTCATTTCACAAAACATGAAAACCCAGTTTTATAAAATATTTAAAGCTTGTGATAGTGTAGGTTATATAAAACATGAAACTATTCTATGTCAAACCTAAAAGGTTTTGCAAATTTCATTGAAACCATTTTACATAAATCTAAAATGAGTAGGTGGTGTAATCTAGGTTCCAACTCCATATGCAACATTACAACTATTGTTATTGATCCGTGTCAAGACTGTATTTCAGATGAGATATTTCAAAGGATTACAAACTACCAGCTCTCCTATCATCTACTCATTAGGCACGAACGATGGGTAGGGAGTTGCTGACTATATGATGCACTATCAGTTCTCATTTCATAAAACATGAAAAACCAGTTTTATAACATATTTAAAGCTTGTGTGTGTGTATATATATAAAGCTTTTATCCCAAATTTTTGGGGTATGCTATTTGAAACATTTTCTTACATTCGACAAGGGCCATGTCCTCCGTAACACTACCAAAACAATATCCTTCTTTAGAACTTTAAATCCATGTTCGTTTAGGATGTCTATAGTCCTAGTGGCTTCCTTAACTACTATCCTAGGTTGTCAAATTGAGATACTTATCGCGTATCGATTTCCTTGATTATCCGTGTCTCGTATCACGTGTATCATAAGATGTATAGTTTCATGGAAAATTTGATTGGTAATTAATATAACCCTACATATGTGAATAAATTGAACTCATTGAGAAACAATAAGCAACTTAATTATCATAAAGTTGATAATTAAAAGCAATACTAATAACATCGATATCACACAACGGTATGATCCGCAAGTTTTAAATCATTCCATCAACACGAATCAATAAGAACTTGCTTATCAACAACCATTATGTTGGCATTCAAATAATATTGTTGTACATCCTAGTTTCAAACAATATATTACTTGCGAGAACTCTAGAAAAATTGATATTCAATATCCCTTCAAGAAAAATTCCATAACAAAACAAAACGAAAGTTCAAGGAAGCTTAAAAAATAGAAACATGTTAAAAAATAAAAATGTTCTTATTTTGTGTGAGTAGTTAACTTGTCCATATATGCTATAGATCTCATCTGCGCATATGAGATCATGATGTTGTTGGAGATATTGAAAGTTGAAGATGTTAGATGTTGTTGTTGTAGATGTTGGAAGCCGACGAAGGATGTTGAAAAGGAAATACCTGTACAAAGAGTTTCCTTAGAAGACGAGGTTGAACAAAAAAGTTCCAACGAATTTTAAAATGTTATATGGGTATTTTGGTCCAGCATTAGTCATTGTCGGGTCACAAAAACATTAATTTCTCAACCATTCAAAAGTTGGCTTAACCCCGTTTAAATTTAGTTAAATTAAAAATTTTATATGGTATGATACATTGAATCGGGTAAAAAAAAAAATAATTTAGTTAAATTGATAATTTTTGTATGGTATGATACATTGAATCGGGTAAATTTTCTTATGGGGTGATACATTGAATCAGGTGATACGTATTGTATCAAGAACTATGTATCAATCAACAAATCGTATCGTTTAGAGGTTATATTTTACCTATCGTGTATCATAACTCATAAGATACAACATAGCTACTATCATATCACTCCTTACTAGAGCACTTATTGATTTGCGTTGCCCATTCCCAAAACCACCTTAAGACGATTTCTTCCATCTTGTCCTCAATTGGCGCCACCTCCAACTTCCCACGAATATACTCATATATATATATATATATATATATATATATAGAGAGAGAGAGAGAGAGAGAGAGAGAGATAGTAAAAGGACACTCACTGGCCTCGCTGGTTCTCGAACTCGGGAGTTCCCTTCCCATAGTAGCCGTCGTATCCATTGTGTTGTCCCATCTTTGGTAAAGCTTTAACATTTATAAGAGGAAAAATACATTTCTTCTTTTGCATTTAGACGTTCTAAAGATCATGACAAGACTTTTAAATTGGAGACCATCACAAGTTGACAAGATAGTACTTGTACTTGGCCTAAGAGGGATTTTCTTCCTATCTCTATCTGAAACTCTATTTCTAGAAAGTTATTCACTGTTCTAGCAAATAGAAGCCACTACTTTCTGGAGACAGCCAGGGTATTAACGAAGCTCTCGGAAGGTGCTTCATAGAAATTCCAGCTGCAATTCCTAAGAAGGTTATTGGGTTTTTATACAATCCACATTCCATTCTCAAAATTACTCCCCACATTCGCCTATATGGTTCCTATAGGAAAAAGGCCAAAAGGCACAGAAAATGTTGGTAATGAGACTAAGGAGAAGTTTAATGGAGACTTTTGAGTGGAGGAATAAATGATAGCTAAAAAGACATTCATGAGAGGTTAAACAAGATGAGATAGAGCTATTTCTTATACATAGTCTAATGTATAAATGTAATGTTACTCACACACAACATATTAGAAAATTTATCAGAAGACAAAGTTGATAGTCACATAAAGAAAACTATAACGAAATTTTTTTGGTTTTAAAAACCAAGTTTTTGGTCGATTTCACCCGCGAATAAAACACAACATATAGCACCATAAAATAAACTAATTACAGGGTTTAAAACTCAGTTATATTATCTAATGTACTGTTCAGGTAAAACATGTTGGGATTAAATCGGCCATGAACTTGGGAGTTCGGGACAATTTCCGAAGTCCAAAATTGGGCTACATTTTCCTGTTTTTGCGTCGCGGTTTGCGACCGACACAGGACACGATATCCAGTCTAATTGCACGGGATATGAGAGGGTCACACAGCGAACATGTCACAACAGACCGATCGGAAATCGACGCGATGAGGAGGGAGAAAGACTCACTGGAACAAGGGATCGGTATCGACTGTAATGCGCGTGAATGAGGCGACGCGGCGGGGCCGGTCGGCGGCGGCGGGTTGCTGCGGTGGCGGTGCTCGTCGGTGCTGGTCGCCGGAGGTCGGACTGCTGCGGGGAGCTCGGGGTCGCCGTGGTCTTCGCCGGTGGTCGCCGGGGGAGCTCGGGGTCGCCGTGGTGGCGGTGATGGTTTGGTGATGGCGGTGGTGTTGGGTTTTATAGGGGAGTACGGGGAGGTGAAGGGGTAGGTACAGCGGCCGGTGGAGAAGACGGACGGTCGGGCGGCGGGTCGTCGGTCGGGGAGACGAGCAGTCAGCGGCGATCGCCGAACCGTTGGGGGTTTAGAATGGTTACTGTAGTAATGGTACGGGTCGTGTTATGGGTTCGGGTCGGGATCCGAATCCGACCCACTAAGGGTTTGGGTTGGGTTGGTTTATTCTAGGCTTGGTTCGGTTCGGTTCAGGTTGGTTCATTCTGGTTTAATTAGAAATGATGTTTTTAGCTATTTAAAAATAGTTTTTTGGTCCAATAAATTCCAAAAAAATTACACTATGACTAATTATTTATTTTACACAAAAAAATATAATTTAATTTAATACTCAAAAATATTTATCCTTTAAGAACATTTATTTTAATTATTTAAAAAATCACGAAAAAATCCCAAAAATTCATATTTTAATTTCTGAAAAATTCGGATGCATGCCCACAAGTCCAATTTGGACACAGGACAAAATTGACAGTTTTGGGTCAAAACAAGATCCACATATGGCCCACTTTACACCATAAAATGTACCGAAGACAAAGTGTCTACGAGTCCAGAACGACGATACGAACCCAACGAAATGTCCAGAACTGGATTCCGATGAGCCGATCACGAAATCGCCCGTTATATTGAACCGTGGGGCCCACAAAATGACGTATCGTCAACGTTCTCAGAATCGAACCAAACTTGGATCACAAGACCAACATAATGCTGTGAATCCAATGGCACAAGTTTCGTTGCAAAACGATAAGCATACACGAAGTTATGACGAGTGTCAGAATAGGCCGATACGGTATTTTTCGGCGGATACGCGTTGATTCCGGTGTGCACGCACATCCAAATCAAGTTCCGCGAAAGCCCACACGTCCGTGTTTACGTTACGCGTCTTTCGGTGTAACTCGCACATGACAAAGTCGTCTCGTTTGGCGGAACGCACCCCGTATAGCGAGATTTTGGGTGTTTTAAAAACAAATTTTTGGTCGTTTTGGAACAAGAATTATTTTACCATTAAAGCAAAATAATAAAAACTAAATGTACAGTAAAAATCTTTGTTATATTGTGAAGAAGTTCCGTCAATTATATTTTGAAAATAATTAACGAGTTGGTAAAAAATTGGACATGAACAGGGGTACTTGGACTAAATTTCTGAACTGTTTCCGAACAGTTTTTCGGCTAACTTTCGGTCGATTTTTCGATCAAACCGGGGTGCCTAAATTCGTTCCACTTGAAGGGAATCCTAGAGGGTTAGGTTGTGAACGTACTAGCGAAGACGTCGCGAATCGGACCAGCGAGGAGGGCGGAGGCGCGCGAAGGAGGGGCCACAAGGCGTTGTCCGTGTGCTCCGGGGGGGGGAGCGCGCTCCTCCGGCGTGGCGGCAAGACGACACGGTTGTGCGAGCGGCAGCGCTACGGGCTGTCGTCGGGGTGCGGTGAATGGTTAGGTTTTTCTATATATATATAGGAGACTGTACGCGCAGGGGGGAGTTGTTTAGAGTTTTATGAGTTAATGGGTTTAGGGTAGGGTTTGGGTTAGATTTAGGTTTAATTCTTTTATTAATTAATCTCTCTATATATATTTGTGTATATGGCCATTAAAAATAGTTATAGACTGAATAAATTTCAAAAAAATTATACAATACACAAATAATAGTTGTACACCCAAAAATATATTTTTTGTACAATATTAATAATTAATTAAATACACATAATTATAAATTCTTGAATACTATATATATTAGCTAAAAATAAATAATTTTTTTCCTTAATCACAATAATTTTAAAATACCAATATTAAAAAATTAAAAAAATTAAATTCTAAAAATCAGGGTGGTTACACGGAGGAAGCGAGGGGATATACGCCTCCTCCGGGGACGGCGAATCCTTCATCTGGTATGAACCACTTCTTCTTCTTCCCCAGATCTGGGATTCTTCGTTAGTTAGGGTTTGAGTTTTTAGGATTTTGCTTCGGATCTGGGATTCTTTGTTGGGTTAGGGTTTGAATATATAGGATTTTGCTTCGGATCTCGACGCCATTGCTCTTACCGGTTTTAGGAAGTAGGGTAGGTTCTCGTATATTTTGTCATTTTGTTTAGCTTAGCTTTTAATATTATTTAAGTTCTATCGAGATATTATAATAGTAATACAGTATGGTATTCTGGTATCAGCTTTGAGAAAATACTTTTCAGAAGATATCAATCTTCTTCGAAAAGTACTGCTCTATATGTTCAAGCTGTTCTGTTTGACATCGAAGACAGAGATACTATAGGAATATCAGCATATGGAGGTCAAAAAATATGTGCTGCACTCCTGATCTGGCGGCAAGGTTGATAGGTGCAAGGTTGAGAGGTTGTGATGAAGGAAAAGTGATCTACGAGCTCTCCACTCGTAATCTGTACTGGCCACAACTTACTGCTACTTACTTTAAAGGAGAGGATGTGATTGCAGCTTTACCATCCAGAACTATACGGATCAAAAAAAAGGGGAATGTATAAGCTATATTTAGTTTACTGTGATCCACAGCTCGATGGATTAACTGTTCAGGGGAAAGTTATATTGAAGAACCCTACCGGCTACTTGCCTGGTGGTATGAGACCTCTCATGTATTTATATGGATATATGTCCATAGCATTTCTAGTGCTTGGTTTCTTCTGGTTCTTTCGGTATATAATGTTCTGGAAGAAGGTCCTTCTACTCCAAAATTGGATCACACTTGTGATTGCATTAGGCATGCTTGAAAGTACAATATGTTATTTTGATTACCTTGAATTTAATAGAACTGGAGTGAGACATCAGGGAATTACCTTCTGGGCTGTAAGTTTCGGTGCAATCAGAAAAACTGTATCTCGACTTCTCATCCTTATTGTTTCAATGGGACATGGTGTCTTGAGGCCTACGCTGGGTGGTCTCACTTCAAGGCTGATCATGCTTGGGGGGAACCTTCTTTCTAGTGTCTGAAGTTGTTGAATTGATGGAGCATGTTGGGACTGTTAGCGATGTAAACGATGCGATGAAACCGACATGAAACTGTTGGTCTAGAATATGCGATGAAGGTATGAGACCATTTGGTGGGAGTTGTGAGGAAAGATGACCTGTGCTCTTTCCTTTCTCTGCGGTAAACCATTTGCTCTTTCCTTTCACGCACCTACAATATTTTCTTTTACGCACCTACAAATTACAGTCGGAGTTCTTCTTTCTCTTATGGAAATCGACGCGATGAAAGGTGTGAGATGCTGGCAGACGGGAGCAAGAAGTAGATGGTCGTACTGATAGGACGATCCACCTTGTCTGCAAAAGATTCAGTAAGTATATCATGATCTAGAATAAAGTTTAAAAAAAAGATATGAGTGACATGAAACTGTTGCTTCCCTAAAAAAATATGTACAGAACCAGATATCCTCGGCCCTATAAATGTAAGTATATAATATTTACTTGCAGCATTGCAACAAAAAGTAGTACAACTTGTTTGGAGTCACATTTCTCCAATAACTGCATGCCCTTTTGAATACTGAACTTGACTGATATAGTGGTGTTTGATGAAAGTAAATCCCCTTGGAAGCATCCTAGACTTCCGTAGTTTCTTTGAGATCCTTTACAGCTGTCCTTACTCTAATATATCTGACACCACACACAAAATGTTTATTTACTATACTGATAAAGTAGCGAAGGCTACTTTTAGTTTTCTTTGGCATACCATATATGTTCTTTTAGTATAAGAATCTTTGCAAGTTAAACTTGCTGATCCAGCCACAGCCTAATGCTCCTTTTGACGCCTCATTTTGTGTGTAATGTCAGACATATTAGAGTAAGAAGAACTGTAAAGAATCTCAAAGAAACTATGGAAGTCTAAGATACTTCCAAGGGGATTTACTTTCATCAAACACCACTATATCAGTCAAGTTTTAAAAAGGACATACAGTTGTTGGAAAAATGTGCCTCTAAATAAGCTGTACTACTTTTGATTGCAATGCTGCAAGTAAATATGATATACTTACATTATAGGGCCGAGGATATCTGGTTCTGTACACATTTTTTTAGGGAAGCAACAGTTTCATGTCACGCATATCTTTTTTTTAAAACTTTATTCTAGATCATGATATACTTACTGAATCTTTTGCAGACAAGGTGGATCGTCCTATCAGTACGACCATCTACTTCTTGCTCCCGTCTGCCAGTATCTCACACCTTCATCGCATCGGTTTCCATGAGAGAAAGAAGAACTCCGACTGTAATTTGGCATACCTTCTCAGAACTCCCACCAAATGAGTTCTGAGAAGGTGCATGAAAGAAAATATTGTAGGTGCAACCATTTGGTTTACCCCATTTGTAGGTGCGTGAAAGGAAAGGGCAAATGGTTTACCGCAGAGAAAGGAAAGAGCACAGATCATCTTTTCTCACAACTCCCACCAAATGGTCTCATACCTTCATCGCATATTCTAGACAAACAGTTTCATGTCGGTTTCATCGCATCGTTTACATCGCTAACAGTCCCAACATGCTCCATCAATTCAACAACTTCAGACACTAGAAAGAAGGTTCCCTCAAGCATGATCAGCCTTGAAGTGAGACCACCCAGCGTAGGCCTCACGATACCATGTCCCATTGAAACAATAAGGATGAGAAGTCGAGATATAGTTCTTCTGATTGCACCGAAACTTACAGCCCAAAAGGTAATTCTCTGATGTCTCACTCCAGTTCTATTAAATTCAAGGTAATCAAAATAACATATTGTACTTTCAAGCATGCCTAATGCAATCACAAGTATGATCCAATTTTGGAGTAGAAGGACCTTCTTCCAGAACATTGTATACCGAAAGAACCAGAAGAAACCAAGCACTAGAAATACTATGGACATGTATCCATATAAATACATAAGAGGTCCCATACCACCAGGCAAGTAGTCGGTAGGGTTCTTCCATATAACTTTCTCCTGAACAGTTAATCCATCGAGCTGTGGATCACAGTAAACTAAATACAGCTTATATATTCCCGTTTTTGTGATCCATATAGTTCTGGTTGGTAAAGCTGCAATCACATCCTCTCCTTTAAAGTAAGTAGCAGTAAGCTGTGGCCAGTACAGGTTACGAGTGGAGAGCTCGTAGATCACTTTTCCTTCATCACAACCTCTCAACCTTGCGCCTATCAACCTTGCCGCCAGATCAAGAGTGCATCACATATTTTTTGACCTCCATATGCTGATATTCCTATAGTATCTCTGTCTTCGATGTTAAACAGAACAGCTTGAACATATGGAGCAGTACTTTTCGAAGAAGATTTCTTAGATCTTCTGAAAAGTATTTTCTCAAAGCTGATACCAGAATACCATATTGTATTGCTATCATAATATCTCGATAGAACTTAAATAATAATGACAGAAAATATACGAGAACCTACCCTACTTCCTAAAACCGGTAAGAGCAATGGCGTCGAGATCTGAAGCAAAATCCTAGATATTCAAACCCTAACCCTACAAAGAATCCCAGATCCGAAGCAAAACCCTAGAAATTCAAACCCTAACCAACAAAGAATCCCAGATCTGGGGAAGAAGAAGATGAGGTTCATACCAGATGAAGGATTCGTCGTCCCCGGAGGAGGCGTATATCCCCTCGCTTCCTCCGTGTACCCACCTTGATTTTTAGATTTTTTTTTTTTTAAATTTATTAATATTGGTATTCTGAAATTATTGTGATTAAGGAAATTTTTTTATTATTTTTAGCTAATTATAAAGTATTCATGAATTTATAATTATGTGTATTAATTAATTATTAATATTATACAAAAAATGTATTTTTGGGTGTACAACTATTATTTGTGTATTGTATAATTTTTTTGGAATTTATTGAGGCCTAAAACTATTTTTAATGGCCATACACACACATATATATATATATAGAGAGAGAGAGAGATTAATTAATAAAAGAATTAAACCTAAATCTAAACCCATTAACCCAAACCCTACCCTAAACTCATTAACCCATTAAACTCTAAACAACTCCCCCCTGCGCATACAAACTTCTTCATTGGTTCTTGTCCTCTCGTCTTTGATCTTCCCGAAACGAGCTCTCTTCGATTTATGCTATTAGTTTCCTTTACATTTTTTTGGATTAAAATTCTACTAGTTGATTTTGACCCGCTGTACCTAAATCCTAGCTACACCACTGATTACACATTAACCTAAATAAAAACAGACCTTATTATGTATTGCATTGTTCTCTCCTTCAATCAGATCTACTGAGCAAACATAATTCATGAAAAAATGATGATGGTTGCTTTCATTCTACTCAAGTTGATCAAGTTGGTTGCATTAGGTTCTTGGATCTACTGCTGATTGTCCTGGTGCATAATTTAATTTTCCACTCTTTCTTTTCTCTAAAAACCTGGATAAACCTGGATTAAATTATATATCACAATTTATAAGAATAACTAAATTTATAAGAATAACTCAAGAGCAAACATAATTCATGACAATATCTTTAATAAACAAGTCTATTTTCATAATCTAAAACTATATTATAATATTTTCTTTCAAAGATACAGTTTCTTCCCCCTTGCTAAGAGATGGAGGTGGAAGGACCAGCGAGAGGAATGCTCTGACGTGACATGTGAGCGAGAAGGCTTATAGGTAAATGTAATTCTAGAAGCTAGCAGGACTCAAGGCGAGACTTTGGTGCCTTTACAGGATATAAAATTAGCTCGTTTGGATACAGAAAATCCAAGATTAGTTGTAATTTAATCCAGGTTTATCCAGGTTTTTAGAGAAAAGAAAGAGTGGAAAATTAAATTATGCACCAGGACAATCAGCAGTAGATCCAAGAGCAAACATAATTCATGACAATATCTTTAATAAACAAGTCTATTTTCATAATCTAAAACTGTATTATAATATTTTCTTTCAAAGATGCAGTTTCTCCCCCCTTGCTAAGAGATGGAGGTGGAAGGACCAGCGAGAGGAATGCTCTGACGTGACATGTGAGCGAGAAGGCTTATAGGTAAATGTAATTCTAGAAGCTAGCAGGACTCAAGGCGAGACTTTGGTGCCTTTACAGGATATAAAATTAGCTCGTTTGGATACAGAAAATCCAAGATTAGCAATGAGCATGCCAGAAGAACTTGAAACAACTCTATGTCAAACCTAAAAGGCTTTGCAAATTTACCATTTCACATAAATCTAAAATAAGTAGGTTGTGTAAACTATGTTTCAACTCCATGTGCAACATTACAACACTTGTTATTGATCTGTGTCAAGACTAACGTTCAGATGAGATATTTCAAAGGATTACAAACTACCAGCTCTCCTATCATTTAGTCAATAGGCGCGAACAATAGGTAGGGAGTTGCTGACAATATGATGCACTGTTAGTTCTCATTTCACAAAACATGAAAACCCAGTTTTATAAAATATTTAAAGCTTGTGATAGTGTAGGTTATATAAAACATGAAACTATTCTATGTCAAACCTAAAAGGTTTTGCAAATTTCATTGAAATCATTTTACATAAATCTAAAATGAGTAGGTGGTGTAATCTAGGTTCCAACTCCATATGCAACATTACAACTATTGTTATTGATCCGTGTCAAGACTGTATTTCAGATGAGATATTTCAAAGGATTACAAACTACCAGCTCTCCTATCATCTACTCATTAGGCACGAACGATGGGTAGGGAGTTGCTGACTATATGATGCACTATCAGTTCTCATTTCATAAAACATGAAAAACCAGTTTTATAACATATTTAAAGCTTGTGTGTGTGTGTGTGTATATATAACAATAAAGCTTTTATCCCAAATTTTTGGGGTATGCTATTTGAAACATTTTCTTACATTCGACAAGGGCCATGTCCTCCGTAACACTACCAAAACAATATCCTTCTTTAGAACTTTAAATCCATGTTCGTTTAGGATGTCTATAGTCCTAGTGGCTTCCTTAACTACTATCCTAGGTTGTCAAATTGAGCTACTTATCGCATATCGATTTCCTTGATTATCCGTGTCTCGTATCACGTGTATCATAAGATGTATAGTTTCATGGAAAATTTGATTGGAAATTAATATAACCCTACATATGTGAATAAATTGAACTCATTGAGAAACAATAAGCAACTTAATTATCATAAAGTTGATAATTAAAAGCAATACTAATAACATCGATATCACACAACGGTATGATCCGCAAGTTTTAAATCATTCCATCAACACGAATCAATAAGAACTTGCTTATCAACAACCATTATGTTGGCATTCAAATAATATTGTTGTACATCCTAGTTTCAAACAATATATTACTTGCGAGAACTCTAGAAAAATTGATATTCAATATCCCTTCAAGAAAAAATCCATAACAAAACAAAACGAAAGTTCAAGGAAGCTTAAAAAATAGAAACATGTTAAAAAATAAAAATGTTCTTTTTGTGTGTGTGGAGAAATGGTCATGTGAGTAGTTAACGTGTCCATATATGCTATAGATCTCATCTGCGCATATGAGATCATGATGTTGTTGGAGATATTGAAAGTTGAAGATGTTAGACGTTGTTGTTGTAGATGTTGGAAGCCGACGAAGGATGTTGAAAAGGAAATACCTGTTCAAAGAGTTTCCTTAGAAGATGAGGTTGAACAAAAAAGTTCCAACGAATTTTAAAATGTTATATGGGTATTTTGGTCCAGCATTAGAGTCATTGTCGGGTCACAAAAACATTAATTTCTCAACCATTCAAAAGTTGGCTTAACCCCGTTTAAATTTAGTTAACTTGAAAATTTTATATGGTATGATACATTGAATCGGGTAAAAAAAAATTAATTTAGTTAAATTGATAATTTTTGTATGGTATGATACATTGAATCAGGTAAATTTTCTTATGGGGTGATACATTGAATCAGGTGATACGTATTGTATCAAGAACTATGGTAGCCGTCGTAACCATTGTGTTGTCCCATCTTTGGTAAAGCTTTAACATTTATAAGAGGAAAAATACATTTCTTCTTTTGCATTTAGATGTTCTAAAGATCATGACAAGACTTTTAAATTGGAGACCTTCACAAGTTGACAAGATAGTACTTGTACTTGGCCTAAGAGGGATTTTCTTCCTATCTCTATCTGAAACTCTATTTCTAGAAAGTTATTCACTGTTCTAGCAAATAGAAGCCACTACTTTCTGGAGACAGCCAGGGTATTAACGAAGCTCTCGGAAGGTGCTTCATAGAAATTCCAGCTGCAATTCCTAAGAAGGTTATTGGGTTTCTATACAATCCGCATTCCATTCTCAAAATTACTCCCCACATTCGCCTATATGGTTCCTATAGGAAAAAGGCCAAAAGGCACAGAAAATGTTGGTAATGAGACTAAGGAGAAGTTTAATGGAGACTTTTGAGTGGAGGAATAAATGATAGCTAAAAAGACATTCATGAGAGGGTAAACAAGATGCGATAGAGCTATTTCTTATACATAGTCTAATGTATAAATGTAATGTTACTCACACACAACATATTAGAAAATTTATCAGAAGACAAAGTTGATAGTCACATAAAGAAAACTATATGAGATATTCTGCTGCCAAGCCCTCATGTCCACCCTTCAAGCATTTTCCATGTTTGTCTACCTCAGCATGTCCATACCCCTATTCTATAGCTTTCACATAAATATTATAAAAATAGTTATGCAGAGATGAGGTGGATGCAGAGTTCCTAAAGGCTAAACATCAAGAAGAGCTTCAGATTCTTCAAGATTTTTAGGAGATGGTGTATACGTGCAGTGAACCGTGGCATGGTAGCAGCAATTCATCTAGGCTGGAAATTTAACAAAAAATGTTCCAGTTTTGATGAGAAAAGTTAGGGAAATAGGTAGCCTCATGTTTAATGTGGCGTCTGAGAATGACGGTGTCATACCTGAGAATGACGGTGTCATACCTGTATCAGATTGTATCATATCTTCAGATACTACAACACTTCAAGGACTTAATAGAAGCCAATGCCAGTGCAATTTAGCCCTAATACAGTTTGCATGATTAGAGGTAGGCCTAAACTAACATGATTTGAAGGTTAAATAAGGATATGGATCTTCTCAGCGTTACAGAGGACATGGCCCTTAACATAGCCGAAAGGAAGAAGAGGATTGAAACAGCCAATCCCAGAAATCTGAGATAAAGGCTTTGTTGTTGTTGTTGTTGTTTGCATGATTATGACATATATAGCAACAACCTATCATATATATGCTTTTAATTTTATTTAGAACCAGGAAAATCATATATGAATGTAAAGAAGTAATAAAACATGCTACTTTCAAGTAGTAAAAATAGTTCAAACTTCTAAGTAGTGCCTTAAATTCTTGAATCTTATCAAGTCAGTTGCATATATCATACTATGTACTAAAATAACCACTAGTTTATGTTACTATGTCAAAGTATTAAGCTCAACGAGTCGAGATTCAAAATGACTCTCTCAGAAAAGCATGTGCCATAGAAAAAGAGATTGGCATGGCTAAGTAAATTTAAGGCAACATGAAAACTACATGATCAAGGGTTAGATTAATACACAGACATCCTTGGGTCCTATCCTACTATATGAAATTAAACATGCAAGCATGATTTTTGTGGGATCCGTAGTAAAAGCATTCCCAGTCTTTTTTCCTTTTCAAAATCATCTTCTAAAAATATTCTAATCAATAAATAAAATATAATTTACAAGCAAATAATGTAATTGATGAAAATTACTTGCATGTTGTGGTACCTGCAGCTTCTAGCACTCAATTTTGCTATATTGACAGTCTTTTGCCTCTCTTCAAGAGTATCCTCTCCCTTTCAGTATTGGAGAGATTTATCAATCTGGTAAACATTCACCTAACTAATTCAGCGTTTACTCGAAATATTGATATTGTTTGCAAATGTTTACTCAAATTCATGTTTTGCAAAAAAAACATAGCAAATATACTGTTTATAAAAGAGCTGTGCAAAATTTTACTGAAAGTTTTGCGAGAAACTTAAATCAATTTTTACAAAATCAATTAGCAAACTTCCACATTGTGAAGAATTTATTGTATAGAAAGTACATAAAAGCTAAATAATAATAAAACCATGTTACGAAGAGGTTATATTTACAACAAAATAAAACATATACGGGAGCCTGGGTCGATGATAAAGCTTGATGCTTGCATTATGGAGGATGCATGTTCAAGTAACAAAAATCACCTCTCCATATATATGGAAGGCTACAAATGTCTTGACCCTCCTCAGAAGCTGCATAAATAGGAGGCTCGTGACACTGGACGCCCTTTTATATTTACAACAAACTTGTGTTCAACTAGCGAAAGCTTACTAATGCTTTACACTGCTCCTAAGTGCTTTTCTAGAAGACTGCAACGGCAGCTGCCAACTTGTGCTTAAAGACTTACCATCTTCGAATGCCCACGGAGTCCAACAAGTTGATTCGAGTCCCCCAATGGCCTCCCCAACATTTCTAACACCATATAGAGGATTCATTCAACCTCACTGTAAAAAAGTATCAATATAATTAAATACAATATTAGCGACCAAGTTAAGTAGTTTGAAGGTAAAATAGGTTCACAATAAAGTAGATCAAATACAATTCTAAAAAGTTGTCAGTGACATTACTCAAGATATAAAATATTACAAAAAGTTGTCCACAAAAACAAGATCAATTTGAAGAACCAGCAAAAAAAAGATAACAGAGAAAGAGAACGCATCAAAAACATAAATTGGATGCTCACCATTCCTCGTAACAACTATCTACAAACCACCCCAAAGTAACAATTAAAAGGCCATTCTTCGATCCGTGCTTCAGAGCATGCTCAAATTTACGCCCAGCACAGTTGTTCAAGTGTTAAGGGCCATAAGGAATGCAATATAGAAACATTTTGTGTATTTATGCGAGTAAATGATGTTTGGAAGATATATGAAAGAATGTATAAATAAGAAATTAATTATAATAGAAGGAAATAGTGACATCATTTGACAGGATATTTGAACCACCAGATGGGTGCACTGGGGATGCAGACTGGAACTATAGTGTCCACCAAGCCTCTCTGTCGCGGCCATCACCTGAGTTCTTGCTTCTGTTCATAAAAGGTAAATAAGTTAAATCACTATCATCAATATCTATAATTATAGTTAGATAAACTATACTTTCTAGTATATGATACCGACGTCTTCACCAACAATTCTTTGGGCATTCCAAGAGAACAATACCTGTTTTACATGTGAGTGCCTATGATGTATTATTATAAGAATATTCAAGCCTTTTAGTTTAAACTTTTATATTTCTATTAAATAGCAAAAGAGAACATGCACATCAGTTTCTTCAACTAATGGGAACTGATAAAGAAGATCAGTAAGAAAGTAATATTTTGGACGAGCATAAGTAAGTGCCTTGTCCATCTCCCAGTCCGGCATGAATTCAACATGCACATGGACACACGCAATACAAGGGTGCCATGTCCATGTTGTGACATGCCATTCCATGATAATACACACAAACACACCCCATCTTAAACAAAGAAGTGAAGAACCCGACAGATGACCAAGACTAACAATACGTCAAAAACATGTAAAAAGTTACAAGTATATTAAATCTACATCTGTAGTCTATAAGAATGTCGTAAAATGAGAAAAGTAAAAGAGTAATAAGAAATCCTATCAGGTAACGACCTATCATAATACTCAACCCTCTACACCATTGTGAAGACATGATTACGTGTTTCTATACCTAAGTCGCAAGTTCAGGAGCTATATAGCCAGCAGAAGCTTCAGAGTAAAGAGATATATAATGATTTTCCAATTTAGGAAGCACAAACACTCCAAATTACTGACATATCTTACCGTTTCCTTGTTGGATATGAATTTTACACGGCACGGACAGTCCAAATTCCACCACTACACACCAAACTCGGTGTACGGGTACACATTCAGAGCAGGTATGGCTCAAATATGGGTATTATCATATCCGTATGTGTTTTCTAATAAAAAAAAAATATAAATACGATATGGATATTTTTCGGAAATAAAAATCAATAACCATATTCGGCAAAAAAGGATTCGGATCCATATAGGATATAAGAAAAAATGGATATGGTAAAGTGAAAACGAATATGGATCAGATATAATAGGGTTTTAGAGAAATTGATGTGTTCTCAATTGAAGTGATGATTGATTCGTATAGTTTTAGTATATATTAACCAACTTAAATTATTTTATTGCTGAATATTGATATAATTTTCAATATAATAGGTTTAGTCGTGAATAGAAAGTCCTAGTCTTATAAGGGTAAGAATAGTAGTATTGACATTAATATGATTCATATTAGGACTGTCAATGGTAACCGATAACCCGGCCCAAGTTTTACCTAAAAAATCGGGTATGGATCTCGGGTTTGGGTACATAATATAAAACCCCAAAAAAAAATACAGCTGAAATATAGGTATTATCACATCCGCATTTGTTTTCTAATGAAAAATATGAATACGGATATCAATTTTTCAGAAATAAAAATCAATAACCATATTCGGCAAAGAAAGGATTTAGATCCATATAGGATATAAGAAAAAATGGATATGATAAAGCAAAAATGAAAATAGGGTTTTGGAGAAATTGATGTGTTCTCAATTGAAGTAATGATTTTGTATAGGTATAGTATATATTAACGAACTTATCTTATTTTTGAATATCGATATAATTTTCAATATAATAGGTTTAGTCATGAATAGAAAGTTCTCTAGTCTTATAAGGGTAGAATAGTATTATTGATAGTAATATGATTTATATTAGGGCTGTCGATAACCCGACCTGATGTTTACCTAAAAAATGGGGTATTGATCTAAAATTAAGACCCAAATAAATTTTGGGTCGAGTTCAATTACATAATATAAAACCCGAAAAATTTCGGATGTGGTTCGGATTATAAGTAATATAAATATCTTACTCGAGGTTTGCAATATCGGAATCGGTTTCGGACCCGTCCTACGAGTATCGATATCAGCGGTTTTGGCAGTTTCGGTTGTTTCGGATCGAAAAATCGGATTTTTCGTTTCAGAAAGACAAAAATGATCATAAGAATTTTAAGAAGCTAGAAAAATATTTGATATATCTAGACATAATTTTATACATTATATGTTGTTTCTCGCTAGTTTTAAACGAAATAATATTCTACTTGTAATAGACATAATTTTAAATGGAATAATGTTCTAATTGTTTATTTGCTTGCCTTTAGAGTTTAAACATAGTGCAACCACAATAAATAGTTTTGAATATAATAATATTAATATGGATAAATGTTATGAATTTATAGATATACAATTTCGAGAAATCTAAACAAATGATAATGGTTATATAATTCATCGATGAGGAATCTTATCGACCCATTGTAGCATCGTAACATTGTCAACCTTCAGTACAACTAAACTATTGTGTTGACACTAATTTTTCATTGTTCTATCTTTTTTTCGTGCGATTTTTTTTTTCCTACCGAATTGAACGAAAAAGAGACCCCTAACATCGGTATCGGTCGGTATCGACCAATATCAGTCGGGATCGAATCGGGACATACTAAAACCAATATTTACCAGCCGTATCATATCGGTATCGGTTGATACTACAAACTATAAATTCTTACTTCATATATGTTAGCCCAATTGCTAGTGCTCTGCTTGGTTATTCTAAAGGTAATTGGTTCACTTCCCATTAACAACACAAATTCATGGCAGTTTTTTCATTTTTTTTATGAAAAGGTTGACCCGAGTCGATAACCCGAATAACGTAATAAGAATCGGTTCGGGTTCAATATCATGTTTATAACTTTATACACCGAAATTAATTTGGGTTGAATATAAATTTAACATAAATGCGACCCGAATCCTACCAGTTGAGAGCCCAAATTTATATACGTATGTAGGTATCCGGATGTGAAAAATGGGGCAAAATCCATACCCGTTTCAGGATGCTCCAATCCTGATCCATACACGTATCCGACCAGATTTGAAAATAATATATCCATATCCGGTTTTGATCATATCCGGATCCAAACTGGATAATCCAGCTCTGAATGCAATCAGTTAGTGTCACTTTGTTCGTATTGTGTCGAATGTATTGTGCCAGAATGTCTTTTTGTCGGTAATATGTCAATGTATTGTGACGGATCATATTTGTATTGGTGCGACATAAGTTTCAACACTTCAAGCTTTCACATTCCAAAGATTACATAACCATATATTCTCAAGTAAAAAACAATCATGGGAAGGTGCATGACTTCCATCATAAACATGAGATATAAAAGACAGGCTGGCTCTCTGACACCAGAGTACAAATTAGTCGAGGAACTCAAGGTGCACAAAACTTTGAAGAGAAGGGTAGATAATGTAAAGGAAAGATGAGAGGAGCATGTGGGGTCTAGAAACAAAAAGAATAGGCCCAGACTTTATGCGATGGTCTACAAACAGGGTAGAATTGGCACAATGGTTGAAGAACCTACCAATAGGTGGACCGAAGGGCCAGGGAGACACGTGCACAGTGGCCCCATACCCATTGCTTCTCTAGCATTCTTGATTGAAAGAGATGCCAAACTCTGAGTCCACTCTACATCTTCCCCTCCATATATAATTACTTGGGTCCAGACAGTCAACTTTCATTTATTGCCACCTTTGTTACTATGATTCATTTCTGAACTTTGTCGGGTTTCCCTGATGGCTCCAAACCCATCCGTATGAGCATGGTGTTAAAATCTGGGGTGACAAAACATTTCGGTAAAGTGGAATGCCCTTGCTTCGAAACGAATAATTTATTCCTCTCAAACTACATTTTCAGATGAGTCCATGACAAAACCATTACCGTATAACCCCTAATATAGGAACTTTCACATATAAGCTCTCAAACTACATTTTCATATGAGCCCATGACAAAACCATTAATGTATAACCCCTAATATAGAAACTTTCACATATAAGCTCAAACAAGATTTGATCTCAACATTCAATATGTCCATGTAAAACCTTTCACATATAAGCACATGCAAGATTGAGTTTTTAGATTGTGATTTTAACTCATGTTATTATGAGAATGGTACTGTGATATGTCTGCCTATGCTTCAGCTTGTAATTTTAACTCATGTTATTATGAGAATGGTACTGTGATATGTCTGCCTATGCTTCAGCTTGTAAGTTTAATAATCTATGAATATTATAAAATGTAGATATAAAATTAAAATTCACTTAAATTATTTATAGGAACTAAATTAGTTTGCCTATTAAAATAATACACTGTACTGTACAATTCATTTTCATGGTTGCCTAACTTTCACATTTTTGGCAGTCAAAATTAATAATACTCGCGAGAGGTTTGTTCTACCACCTCTTTAAACCATGCAACACTTTTTTAGTCCGATGAGAAGGGTTCAAAAAATTAGTTTGCCTATTAAAATAATACACTGTACTCTACAATTCATTTTCATGGTTGCCTACCTTTCACATTTTTGGCAGTCAAAATTAATAATACTCGCGAGAGGTTTGTCCTACCACCTCTTTAAACCATGCAACACTTTTTTAGTCCGATGAGAACTGTACTCTACAATTCATTTTCATGGTTGCCTACCTTTCACATTTTTGGCAGTCAAAATTAATAATACTCGCGAGAGGTTTGTCCTACCACCTCTTTAAACCATGCAACACTTTTTTAGTCCGATGAGAAGGGTTCAAAATTTATGATGTTATGGCAACCTGACGTAAGTTACTTAACACCCCCCCCCCCCCCCACCACCACCACCCACCACCCCCCCCCCCCCACCCCCCGTGCGCTCGCGAGAGGTTTGTCCTACCACCTGTTTAAACCATGCAACACTTTTTTAGTCCGATGAGAAGGGTTCAAAATTTATGATGTTATGGCAACCTGACGTAAGTTACTTAACATCCCTCCCACCCCCCCCCCCCCCTCTCCCCCGTGCGCGCCAAAACACACACACACACACACAAAACCTACTCTACAATTCATTTTCATAGTTGCCTACCTTTCACATTTTTGGCAGTCAAAATTAATAATACTCGCGAGAGGTTTGTTCTACCACCTCTTTAAACCATGCAACACTTTTTTAGTCCGATGAGAAGGGTTCAAAATTTATGATGTTATGGCAACCTGACGGAAGTTACTTAACACCAACCCCCCACCCCTCCCCCCCCACCCCCCGTGCGCGCCAAAACACACACACACAAAACCACCCAGTTACTGCTGTTCAAAAGACGCAAAAGAACTGAAGCATATAAACAGATTATGGAAAGGTACAAGGTTGGAGGAAGATGCCCACATTATCATTCAAGATAGTACATAAAAAATCAAGTTCATTTTGTATTTGTTGTAAAAGGTTCAAAATTTGGATAAGAGATTTGTCAAATTTTCCAGCGCAACACCAAAGCTCTATGATATACAAAAAATGTTCTAAATTTGTTTAAAGCTAGGCTCCAGTAAAAAATCTGGGAGAACTTTACCTCTTCTCCAATCTCTCTATATTGCTCGCCTTTAGGTTTTTAGTCCTTTAAACTAAGCATATAATATAATGGCCTAAGGTTTCATGAATAGGAAAGGAAGAAGTAAAAGAATAGTCAATATCAGAAGCTATACAAATACGTATTTCCAACATTGACTGTTACTATTAGTAACCGTTAGAAGTACGAGTAGCAGGTTTTTGGTTTCTGGAGCTAATAGGTCTGTGCAAAAAGATCATATGGACCAGCGAGTCAAAACACACGTACTGCAAGAATCTAAGCTATTTGGCGGTTAAACATATTTTAGAACCCTCAATTTACTCTTTGGCCTCGTTTGGTTCGCGGAATCATGGGATTGGGAAAGGAAAGTCATTACTTTCCTATGTTTGAGTGCCAAAGGAATTGAGGAGGAAAAGGAAAGTGATTCCCAATGGAAAGAAAATTAGGCAAAAAAATGATTCCTTCCATCCAACCAAGGATTCACCTTCCCACCTTTAAGTATTCACTTTCCCTTCCAATTTCCTTGACATTTCCAAACACCGGAAAGGAAAATCGATGAAAATTGTAATTTACCAAAGGAAAGGAAAGAGCAAGGAATTGATTTCCTTTCCTTTCCGCGAACCAAACTAGGCCTTTATGCTAAGCATATAATATAATGGCCTAAGGCTGCATGAATAGGTTAAGGAAAGAAGGAAAAGAATAGTCAATGTCAGAAGCTATGCAAGTACATATTCAACTTGGACTATTACTCTACTAGTAACTGTCAGAGGAGTTCTAGTACGTAGTAGGATTCTGTGGAGCTAGTAGGCGTGTGCAAAAGGATCTTGCTCATGGAAACCAGTCAAAACACACCTACTGGAAGAATCTAAGCTATTTTGCACCAATGTGGTGGTTAAACATATTTTGGAACCAACATACCAGGATCCCATCAATTCAATTCAATCAGAAAAGAGTAGCCAAGAAATTTTACCATTAAAACACCAAAAAGAAACTATGGAGACCGAGCAGTACCATATGGCCTATCTTTCATCAATATGGAAATGATAGAACTCGATAAAGCATAGAGACACGGATATGGTAGTAAGAGCACTGCTTTGACGTTTTCTAGTGTCACTTGAGACGATACGACAAAGCACTGGAACTAACCACATATACAGATCATTTCCACATATACGTCAAATACAAAACGAACGAAACAATTCCGTAACAGTGCATATTTTGTAACCAGACTCTTGTAACTAAAGGAATGAAAGGAAACCGAAGAAACAGCAGGGATGGTGCAACTCTTATATACCTTTAGAGAGTCCTGTTAACGCATATGACAAGCCCGGTGAAGGGTCCATTAACCGCAGGCTCTGACATGGAAGAAGGAGCTGCCGACATGACCTCCATAGACCTAAGACTATTGAGAGAAGGGATGGATGAGGAAAATCCAGGAAAAAGCCTCCAGCAGCCCTTGCTGTTGACCACCTCTACCTTATTGGTAGTCATGATGATAGGGTAAATGTTCTTCGCTTCTTTGCAACATGGGACGAATTTTCAACTAGGAAAAGGACAGATATTATCTAGAACTCTCTCATACTTTTAGTCCTGCTCCTGCACAAGAAGAAGATGGATAAATGTTCTTCGCTTCTTTGCAACACTCATAAATTTCAATTTTGGAAGCACCGACACTACGAAATTTTGGTGTCATGTCTGTTTGGCGTCGTGTCGAACACATATTGGACATGGCACAGACACCCTAAATAACACTACGGCTCACCAAAATCAATGACGTGACCATCATATAGAACCTTCTTCATCTAGTACTATTTTAAAGCCGCAAAAAAACAAAAAAAAAAAAAAAAAAATGTAAATTGTCTTCAAATTATGGTCGATAAAAAGGAGCTTAATGTCTTCTGACTTAAAAAAAGGAGACGAGAGTTACTATAATTCAACAGAAAAACTCTAATTTCTGCACTAATCTACCAAGCCTTCTTATCAATATTTCAAATTTTACTGAAAATTAAGCGGAAAATACATCATGAACACAATCATCCAAATAACCGAAACCTAATCATTCAAACTTCAAATTCCCGCCAAAAGATCGTCATGCGAGACTCGAGAACTAGAAGTAATCAAAGAAATCAACGCAAAATGAGAGCGCGATGTCTTCTTTTGATGAAAAAAAAAAAATTATTACAAAAATAAGCAAGGATCACACAATCACTATAGTTCTCAACAGAAGAAGAAAAAAAAACTAATTTCTGTGCTAATCCACAAATTCCTGCTAGAAAAACACTCCAAAATTACTAAAAACGAGTGAAAAATATATCAGAAACACACATCATCCAAAATTACCGAAACCTAATCATTCAGATTTCCAATTCGCGCCAACAAATCACGGCCAAAATCGCAAATAAGCACCCAAAAAATCAAAGGGAAGAAACGGATCCTTACCCATCATAAACCCTAAAATGCACCTAAACCAACCCAAAATCCTCCTCCGCTCTCCTCGAGGACTACGGATGAAGATCGAAGGAGAAGAGATCCACCATGGAGATTCGAAAGAGAAGACGAAGAAGAAGACTAGGGTTAGGGTTTCGATTGCTCGTGAGAGGGACAAAGCGAGCTTTTTGTTGTTGTCGAGGCATCGGCGATCAAGGATCCCAAGTCCGCCTGCGGTTGCTACGCGAGAGGCCAAAGCAACGGTAAAGTGGATCGACACTCGGACTCGAGGTTTACATGGGGACGGTGGGAGAGAGAGAGAGAGAGATGAACGAGTAAATCTCTTCTTCCTCGTTTGCTAGCTGTGTTAGAAGTAGCCGTTACTTGCACTTTAAAAAAAAAAAAACAGAAAATACCTAAAATACCCCAAAGTGAACGTTGGTGGGGTGGCTGCTACCTTCCTTTGCCATTCTATATATCTCATACCAAAATCTAAGTTAACTATTCCCTAAATTTTCTACATGTATACACACACATACAACAACAACAACAAAAATTTTGTACATGTTGGTTCAAAATACTCCCAATTTTACCAAAAATATGCATACAATTTTTATGTTTTGTGGGTAAATTATTTATCCGAGTATTCACAATTTTCGAAAATAAATTTTTATAACATAAATCAAACATGAAAATATGTTTATCACTAAAAAATTGTCTGAAAAAAAAATTTGTGTACAAAACGCTAAAAGTTGTTAATTTGATAATCGATATTTATGAAAAAAAATAATTAGAAAAAAGTCAATTTATTTTGGGGGGGACTTTTAAGAGCACTTTAGCCTTAGGTTTTAGATGGATATAATCGTCATCTCATATCTACTTTTTTTTTTTTACGTCATTTAATGATAGAAATCAAATTGAGTGTGACCGCGGGGTTATATTAATTTGTATATGAACCGAGAGTTTCCAAGTTGTATTAAAAAATTCAGCTTTATTTTATGAACCAAGGGTGGGACCTCCCGTCCCACTTTCTCGGTTCGTCAGAATTTTTCTAAAAAAATAGCCACATTTAATTCATAGCGATCGACCCACCCTAACATATTAGTATAGATAATAACAGGCTTTTTTAATTTTTTGAACCGTCTTATTTTTTAACGATTAATTTTTAAACCATTTCTAAGTCATTTAAATGGCTAAATTAGTATTTGAAGAATTTATTTTTTATCTTTTTTTAACAATTTATGTTTAGGTCCTGAATTTTATACTAGTTTAGAGTTTTAGAATTCAGAATCTAAACGTTAATTAGCCTCTTTTTTTAGATATTTAACATTAACATTAGTATTAATATTAATATTAATATTAAAGTTAAGATAACTTTTTTTAATATATATATTTTTATTTTATATATATAAAGATTTAAATTTTTAAGATAGGGATAAATTTGTTTTTCAAAAGAGAGATTTATTTTGTTTGAAAAAAGAAAATTTTGAAAGAGAAATATACGTATGGATTTTGTTTGTATTTTTTTTGTTTCGTTTCAGTAGGAAAAATTTGATTTTTTTTTTTCTTTAATCATCTCGTAAGTAGTTTGAAAGATAAATTAATATTAAAATTAAAATTTGAAAAAAATATTTAATATTTAATATTAATATTTTTAAAAAAATGAATATTTTAAATATTTTTTTAATATAGTTATTTCTAAAGATATATTATTTTGTAGATTTGTTTTGAAACATAAATTATATTTTAGATTTATTTAATAAAATAAATTTACCTCTATTTTTTAAAACAAAAAATAAATGTATCTATGTCTACTTTTTTTAAAATAAATAAATCTTTATCTTTATTTTTTTTAAAAGATAGATAAGTCTTATTTTTTAAGATAAAGATAGGTTTATTTTTTAAAATGAGATATTTAATTTTTAAAAGAGAAATAAATTTAGAAGAGAAACATACATATATTTTCTAATCTGTATGTTTGTCCCGTAAGTTATTCCGGAGAAGCTTTTTTTTAAGATAGACCCTGAATTTTATACTAGTTTAAAGTTTTAGAATTCAGGATCTAAATGTTAATTAGCATTTTTTAGATATTTAAAATATTTAAGATTTTTAATTTATTTTTATTTTTGCCTGCGTGAGAAGGTACATACGTTGTTAGAAAAAAAAATTAATATTTTTTTAATATACAAATACAAAATTAGATAGAAAATTGTATATAGTTATTTGTATTAATAACAAACAAATATATACAAACAAATATATTTGCATACAAATAAATATATTAATATACAAATAAATATCGATAACAAAATATCAATATAATAATAATAAATTAATATATACAAATTAATATAGTAGTACCCATCCAAAACATAATGGCTTCCCTAAATTTTCGCCAAAAAAAAAAACAAAAACTAAACTAATCTAACAAGATTTTTTTTGCACTTTATCCTTAGGGTTTAGATGGGCATAATCATTATTTAATATTCAATTTGACGTCTGTTAACGGCTGAATTCAAATTTGGTGTGAACTGCACAACTCTAAAATTTGAGGGGTTTTTTAAACTAGGAGTTTCTTTTTGCAAAAATAGTTCATTTAAGGAAAAAAAAAATTGCACTTTACCCGGAGTACTGGTGTCTCTTGCAAGTAACGCAAGATAAGCATGTCTTACCAAAGCCAATTAATTCACTCATTAATTATTCATTAGATAAAATGATATTTATATTCAATTTAGATTAGGGGTGCAGATAAACCCGTTAATAGGTTAGGTTAGGGTTGAAGATATTTGGGTTTGGGTTCGTATTAAAATATTTGAACCTGATCAAAAATCGGATTGGACTCAGGTTCATGTGTCGGGTTACCTAAAAAACCCAAAATCCGACATATATATATATATATATATATATATATATATATATATATATATATATATAGAGAGAGAGAGAGAGAGAGAGAGAATAAGGGAGGTGAGATGGCACATGACTCTAAAATGAGGGTGGCGGTGACGTGGCACCATCCCAACCACACATTTCATATTTTGAGAAAAATGGCAAATTGCACTTAACCCCCTCCCCTCATTTGTGTGGTTGGGATGGTGCCACGTCACCGTCACCCTCATTTTTAGAGTGAGGTGTCATCTTACCTCCCTTATTCTCTCTCTCTCTCTCTCTCTCTCTCTCTCTCTCTCTCTCTATATATATATATATATATATATATATATATATATATATATACTTCTTATATCCTAAATTTCTCCACCCAAACTCTTCTACTCATTATCCTAAATCTCATTTTAGTTTATATTTTGTAATAATTGAGGCTTGATTATAATTAAATTATGTGTTTAATATTACTCTTGTTTAAAATTATTTCAAATATCATATTAGAGTTCGATAAACCCGATGGACCCGACCCAACCTGAGGCCGACCCGATCATCCGGACTTGGTCTTGGGCTACATATGTTGAACCCGATGTCGGGTCGGGCTTGGGCTCGGGTTAGGCTTATGATTAATCGGGTTGAGCTCAAGCCCGACCCAACCCGCCCGAGTTGCACTCCCTAATTTGGATTTATTTATGAAAAATGCTATGGGGACACACTCCTCTTGACACACTCCATAGTCAGACTGATGTGACAGTACACTATTGGATGTCAAAGAAAGCCTTAAAAGAGAGAAAATAACTAAGGTCCAATAACGCACTATCACATTAGTGTGGCTATGGAGTATGTCAACGAAAGTGTGTTCTCATAGCAATACTCTTTGTTTATGCTCTGAACAAATATCTATAATACTATATCTATACTCTATACTCTATACTACTATACAGTAGAAATTTATTCCAAAAATATCCTTATATATTTATTAATTAAAATAATTCATTAAAATTAATAGAAACAGCTAGATAATTACGAAAATTATCTTTTGTTCTTCCTAAATAGTCTTTGACTTGAATGCATGTACAAAATAATATATATAATAATATTAATATAATAATTAATTTTGAAATAATTAAAGTAGATATTTTTTTAGTCTTTCTAAGCAGTCTTAATAAAAAATAGAATAATTATATTAGCTATTTTTTTGTCTTTCTAATAATAATCAATGAATTACATGCAATGCACATGCATATATACCAGTGAATATTAACTTATGTATATGTATTTGTAGATTCTAGTTGCAATTTAGTATATCTATATTTCATATCGGTCGATTAAGCATTTTTTTTAATGACATCGAGTTCTTTTCAAATTTTCTTTTACCAAAATTATAATTTATCTAAATAGATATTCATGCACATAGTCATTTTTGAGGATGTAAAAGTTGTACGATCGCACATTACCTAAAATTCTAAAAGGCTCCAAAAAAAATTTAGGGTCCGTTTGTATAGGCTTTCTGAAATTTTATTCTGAAAATATTTTTCTAAGAGTAAGTTATAAAGTTATTTTCTGAGTATAAAATTTTTGGCTTTGTGTTTGGTTACTTTCATCTGGAAAGTAATTTTAAGGAAAAAAAATGAAGATTCTGTTTGGTAAATTTTTTTTTAGAAAGTTGTTTTTTTATTGTGTCCAAATTGTTCGTGTCCAACTGTGACCTCGAGTTCGTATCATTCGTGTCCGTCGTGTCTTCGAGTTTGTTCGTCGTCGACGTGTCCTCGAGTTCGAGTTCGTCGTGTCGTTCATTGACATGTCATCGACCCTTGATCGCGAACTCCACCTCAACCGTGTCTTCACTGTGTGTACCATGGACGATCGAGCAGTTGGAGAGATGGCCCCAGCGTCGAATCCAGACGACTGGAGGGAGACGCCGGACAGAGATCGAGCTTCCTCGAGGTCGGATCCGATGGATCGGCTCCGGATCTGACCAAGCTGGAAAGGAGATTACAGAGGAAGAGAAAGAAGGTTCGAGAGGTTGGTGCTTAGTGATGAGTTCACCAGAGGAGACAGTGGAGACATCGCCGATGAGTGGATCAAGGTACTCGACGAAGAGATATTGGCCACCGTATGGTCAACAACGAGGCCGGGTATGACCCATGGTGCGGTGCTCAACGACGAGGCTGGGGACGACGAAGACACCCAGGTCTTCGAAGACGCTGTGACGACGAAGACACCCACATGCTCGACGACGAGGTCGGTGGAGGGCGGACACCATAACCCTAACCCTCGTATCTTCGAGTTCATGTCCGACATGTCTTTGAGTTTGTCATGTCTTCGTGTAATGCCCCAGTCCCAAAATACGTAGGACTAGGAATACATAATATGCCATCTACACATTCGACCAGACTTTGGTCCGACTCGAATACGTATAAGCTGTATTATAATGGTCACTATCTAGATAATCCAATAAATATAAATATCTATGCCTCAATCCACAATGAACAGAATACAACAAGAATAAGCTACATGTGCTAAAGTCAGCCGCCCAGTGACACAAGCTCGAATAGACTCGAGAAAAAAATATGAGTCTATAAAAACTAGGCTACATCAGCAGATGAATCAATAATATAAATGAATAGCATAACTCTAGTAGAAATGATATAAGTACCTGGTACCAATGCCCATATGGCAAAGCAACCCAAATCAGCAACTCCAGGCTGGCTTCACAACGATCTATACTGCAAAACTGGCAAGGGACCAGGTCCTCAGAGGGACGTGGTGTAGTGCCCCGTTCCCCCTGTTCGGGGAGCGCGACTAAGAAATACTTGGTACCGTTCGATCAAGACAGATTGAATCAAGATCCTTTTCTCGTTATGTCACGCCCCAGTCCCAAAATGACGAGGGACTGAGCACGTGAGCAATGGCCAGCAGCACGCACCGATGGACAACCCAATTTAATGGATCCATCAGAGCATGCTTAAGCTGTAGTCTAGCAATACTAAGTACAAGTCTCAGGTATTTCTAATCTCATCCACAGAAAGTCACAGATTAAAAGCCAGAAATTATGCAATGGAAATAAATACTGAAATCTCAAATAAGCTATCTCGGGAACAAATCCGAGAATTAGTCTGTAACATTTAAGAAAAGACAGGAATTTAAAATGCTGGAAATGGAAATACTGTATAACTGAAGCCGGTGCTCAAGAGAAGTCTTCGGCCACTATCTCGTCCTCAGTTCCGGGTTCTGCTCCAAGGAGTGCTCCTGTACCGTACACCTCGGGGTAGTTCTCTGCGGCTACACCTGGGGACATAGTCCATTCCAGGTCCTCAGGGGACATAACAAGGTACAGAAAATACAAGCCAAAACATATGCAGTGCAGCAATAAAATAAACAGCAGGGTAAATATGTAAACCAGCTAGTGATATGCAAGTGAGAGTTTTAGTCATACTCAGGCTGAGACTACTACAGGATCAGTGTCTAAGAAACCATAGCAGTATTTTCTCGAAGAGCCAGAACTTGTGCCAAAGCTCTGTATCAGAGACTAGGACACCTCCAGATAACATTATTATAATCAGCCTTGATATGGTAATACTCTCCCCACCCCATGTAATCTCACGTCACAGTTCCAGAATATATCAGGTACAAGTCACGCAAGTTTGAACTAATGCAATGAGTCAGGCTAGAATCTAAGCATGTAAACTGTAATGACATGAATATGTAACCTATACGGAATCACCAGGTATATCTCAGGCAATTCCGTCACATGAATAGTGTCAGGTGTCCTGGGTTGAGTAATTAAACAAGTTACATAAGAAACTACCAGAAAATCAAGTAGAATACTATAATCAGAAAGGTCTAAGGATTGGCAGGCTTTACTTGCCCACTGATGTATAACCAAGTCCAGGAAATATGTAGCAAGCTGCAAGTTTCGGCGATGTACACTTGCCTGTGGTTCCGGCTATGTTCGCGGTTCTGACTTCGGCGGGAATTATAGGCGGTACTCCGGTTGCTGAAACAAACATCACCATCAGATCCAGAAAATATCAATCAGCTAGAAACGCCTGTCCTTGGGTCCAATTTGGAGACAAGGGCAGAAACGGCAGTTTCGGGCCAAAACGGGGTCCACCGGTGGGCCCGCTTTGCACCGAAAAACGAGTTCGGGTCAACGGTCTCCAAATTCACCAAACTCAGTGTCAACAGGTCAGAAACGCTGATACGAACCCAACGGAACTTTCTGAATTGGATTCCGATGAGCCAAACACAAAATCGTCCGTCGAGCGGGGCCTGTGGGGCCCACGACACGCGATTTCGTCAACGTTCTCAGAATCGAACCAAACTTGACCCACAGGACCAGCGTATCACTACGAGTCCGATGGCGTAAGTTTTGTTTCAATCCGACGTGTGTACATAAAGTTAGGTCGAAATACAGAAACGTCGGATACGGGACGATGTCCGCGGATACGCGTTGATTCCGGTGTGCACGCACACCCGAATCAGCTTCTGCGAAATCCCACACGTCCGTATCGACGAGGCGCTCGTGTCTGTGAAGACCGCACGCGACCAAGTCGTCCCGTTTGGCGGGGCGTACTCGGTTCCGGGGTAAAACAGGGTCTGGTTTTTTCCTGTTTTTGGATCGCGGTGTGCGATCACCACAGGACGCGATGCCCCGAACAGTTTATCCGGACACCGAGAGGGTCATACAGGCTTCGCAACGCAATTTGCGAAATCAAAAACGGAGCTACGAGCAAAAAGTTACACGCACCTGAAGGGACCCGAGAAACCGGGGTCAAAATCGTGTCCGACACTTGTCCGACTCGTGTCGGACACAGGGGATTCAATTTGGGGTTAGGGTTAGGGTTTCAGGCGAGCTCCGGCGGCTCTGCGGCGGCCCAGGGCGGGGGAGGCCGGCCGGGGGAGCTGCGGCGGAGGGCGGCGCGTCGCTCGGGCGGAGGCGGCGGCGCTGGAGGCGGCGCGGGCTGCTGTCGACTGCGGCTGGGCTCGACGGAGAAGGAAGGAGGGGCGGAGCGCTGCGGTGGCTGGCCGGTCCGGGCATCGACGGCGGTGGGGGTACGGTGGCAGGCGCTGCTAGGGCGGAGGCGGGTGGCGTAGTGGCGGTGGCGGTGGTCGTCAGCGGCGGGGGAGAGAGGGGTTTATAAAGGCGAGGGGGGAGCGGTTAGCGCCGGGCGAGGCGGAGCCGAGCGGGGGAGGCGGAGCCGAGCGGGGGAGGCGGAGGTCGTGGGGGACGTGGGCGCTGCGAGCGGCGCGTGGCCGGGCGGATCGGGCGGCTGCGGCCGGGCGGGGCGGCGCAGGAAGCGGGGAGAGGGAGAGGGTCGTGGCGGGTCGGGTTCGGGTCGGGTCTGGCGGATCCGACCCGACCCGCTAGGGCTGGGCTCGGGTTGGGCTGGGCCGGGCCGGCCCAACGGGCTGGGTGATGGGCCGGACTGTTTGGGCCGGGCTAAGGGTTTTAAATAATAATAATAATAATAATAAAAACAGTAAATTAATTAATAAATAATTAATTAATTAAATAAATTGTTTTTAGGCATTTAAAAATAGGTCTGGGGTCCGATAAATTCTAGAAAAATTGTCCTAAGTCCAGTTTTTCATTTTACATCCAAAAATATTATTTTTATAATATTTTAATACTGTTTAATATTAATTAAAAATTATTGAATAATTAAAACCCTGTTTTTAATTTACAGAAAAATCCCAGAAAATTCCAGAAAATTGTGAAAAATCCAGTTTTTAAAATTTTGAAAATTCAGGGGGTTTACACGTTATAGATTGGTTTCTTCGGAATCAGGTCCTACATTCAACGGATCGTGCCTCAAGGAAGGACTCGGCGGCAGAGTCGAGAGAGGCCTTTCTGTTGCGCTGGTTTCCTTGCCCGTTTTCGATGTCGCTTGGTTACTTTCTTGTTGGTTTTGTGACTTGCATTTTCTTGAACGATTTCGATGGATTTTATTGCCTTAATTCTTAGGATTTCGTATTTTGTACCGAACCCTTGGAGACTGATGCAGGAGATATTGATCATTTGTTGGTGCGTGCAGGTGACCGTGTAGGCGACGCGCGAGCGGAGTCTTAAAGATCTCCCCTTCTTTCTCCCAGTTCACCAACTTGTGAGTGGCTTTATTTCAATTAGCATCCTTCTTCCAAGTCTTCGTTCTTAATAAATTGACTCATTTGTGCATCCCGATCTAACGATGCCAAAATAATAGAATTTAGTCAGAATAAAGAAGAAGTAGACTTAAAACACTTATAATGCTTGTCACTCAGAATTCTATGCGATAATATTGATGCGTGCATGCCCATTATACATATAGCTATTTTGTGTTCAGTTGTAGTTAGAACTTATTCATCTATGACTGCTCAATGAATAGTATATAACTTATGAATTGATCATAACAGCCAGTAGACTATGCCATCGCATTGTGCTAAAGCAGTTCCGTTCTTATTGATGTTTGAAATGCTTCGTATGTTAACTTAGTGTTCAGATCGTCAATGGTCATGGATAATTTATGCACAAGGGTCTTGGTTCCTGCGAACAATCGCCGGGGCACCGGGCCGATTCGTCCCGGGCGGAACATCAGTTAGTCGTACTAGCAACTTAGCACGGGTGAGGCGGGAGTTTGTAGCGGGGCTCGCTACCTGCTCTGCAAGCATCGCCATCTACCCAAACCATAATCCATGACGGCTCGTCAAGACAGTGATCTTTATGTATATTTTAACTGTGCAGACTAACTATGTCTTCATGGCAGGGAAGTTCATGGTAAGTTTTTTACAGGTGGTCCGGACGGTAAATGTAAAGTCACCGAACGGTGGCACATTTTATTATGTCATTCCATTCTATCGTATATAAAGAATTGAACTAAGACAAGATAGAAAGATCACATAATAAAAATGTTGCATGTTTATATGAATACGATGTTGATTTGGTATGTTGGGTTAGTTCGCCTTCATCGGCACTTTTCGAAGTACTGACCCTCGTTGCAGCAGGTTCCCCGAGCCGAGGCGAAGAGGCGAGGAGCTGAAGCTTTCTCCAACCCTTCCCGGATCAGTAGGCATGTTTGTGTTGTAACTTTTGGAGCTCAAGTACATACTCAAGAAAGGAGCTAGCACTTTCATTTTGAAGCTCCTAGGCGATGGTGCTGACTCGCACCCAAGATATTTTGTGCTTTTGAAATACTAGTAAAGGATGTAATGTATGGATCGTCTATCTCATTTTGCATCCAAGTTGTAAACCCATGTGGCATCTTTTTACTTTTGGGTCAAGAGTCTGTAAATAGATGTTCACTATCAATAAAGAGGACTTTTTTATATCTCAAGGTGTGATATCTTATTTGCGTTGATTCATAAAACGAGAACCCTTGAGATTTTTGCAAAGTAGCTTGTCCGATTTCACTATCTCTAAGTTTGGTTGAATGTATATGTTTGAAGGACGTCTTGAACGTGTGCATGATCCAAGACTCATTGAGATATGAAATTCGAGTGCTAAGACTTCGCTATCGCTGAGTTGGTTGACATGCATATGTTTGAAGGACGCTTTGAATATGTGCACGATCCAGACTCACGATATGCTGATTTCAAATGCTAGTGCAAGTGAATATCCGCATGAACAAGTATAATGACTTGTATAAGTTTGCCTTAGCCTTAGATCGTTATCCAAGACGGATTGTAACGCACTCCACGTTAAGCAATATATCCCGCGCTAAGGCGCAAATGAGACTGACTCAGCATACACGCGACACGGCATAAGGAACAAATCTAGTGGTACAAATTGCTACGCCTGGGATAGATTCGTTAGTGCGGTAGAATGGCTTGTGCTCAGGAAGTCTCGAGGATGAGACTTTTTCTGAGTGGTGTATAATGTAACGACCCGTTTCGCTCAAGCGGACTACCGATTCAAATGACAAAAGTGTAATATTCTGACCCATTTTGCTCAGGCGAGAATACTCGTTTGAGGCAAAGAATTTTCAGACTTGTCCCTTCAGGAGTTTCGGCTTAGACTTTCAGAGGCTCGCTTGAAGTATCCCTCGACCGAGGTGAATCATCGCTAAGGTGGGTGGCTACGATGAACTTGTCTTTGCTTAGCCAGCACACCTAAAATATGAAATAATACATGCTAGTCGCTAGGTGAATCACCCCATGCATGCTAATAATGAATACAACACACCTAGCTAAGGGAATAATCCTAACTTGTGTTGCTTGTGTTAGAACATAAAAATAAAACTTTGCTTATATACAGACCCTTGCATGCTATCTTTGCCTTGTGCAACGAAACTCTGCTATGCCTCGAGTAGAACGATATCTGTATACTCTGTAGTGCACTGTTCACTTGCTACATTGCATGACCCTAGATTATGTCGTTCGGTATGTCCCTTTGCGGTTTCACTCCTCGGCTTACCTTCAGGCCCGAGCCAACGTGAATGCTTAAGTTTTCTTATGAATGCAATGCTTGCCTGCTTATATGTTAACTTGTAATGTTGTCTCGTTTCAAATGTTTGCTACACGAAATTATGCCACAATCAAGTAAACGCTATCAGTATCGTGCATGCATTAAGTCGGACAGAAGACTATCAAATAGTCCTTTTGTGCAATTGAACCTGCAAGTACCCGGGACCGTTAGGTCACCAAGGCAATCCCCGAACCAGGGGCATGCATCAAGGCAAGTTGAATACTGAACTGGAATCATGTCAAGTTTACATGTAAACCACCTAAAAAATTTAAATTTTATTTTAAGTATTTTTATTAAATTATTTAATTTCTTTAGAGTACTTTCATAGTTAATTAGAAAATAAATTTTATTGATTTAATTACTTAGATAAATACTCATTTAGAATTATTCCACAAAATAATTTTATTATTTTTTGGAGTCTTGTTAAATGGTGGTCAATTTTCTAGAATTTATTTTGTGTGCAAATATTATTTTTGGATTTCTAACCTCATCTATATATGTAAATATATAAATGTTAATAAATATAAAGTTATTAATAATAATAATAATAATATTAATATTAATAATAATAAGTAATAGTAATAGTAATAGTAATAGTAATAGTAATAGTAATAGTAATAATAATAATAATAATAATAATAGTAATAGTAATAGTAATAATAAACAAAAAGAAAAAGAAAAAGAAAAAGAAAAGAAAAGAAAAAGACAACTAAACCTAAAACTAACTAAACCTAAATACTAATCCTAATCCCCTCCCAGCAGAACCCCTCAACCAGACTTCCCCCCCGCGGCCCGCACTCTCTCTCTCTCTCTCTCTCTCTCTCTCTATATATATATATATATATATATATATATATATATATATATATATATATTACAAACCTAAACCCTAACCCTAGCTCCGCACCGACCTAAACCCTAACCCTAGCCCCGCACCGACCTAAACCCTAACCCAAGCCCCGCACCGACCGACCAACCGCCGGCGACCCCTGCCACAGCGGCCGACGACCACCGCACAGCCGTTGCCAGCGACCGACACAGCAGCCATCGCGGGCCGCCCGCGCGCGGGCATCAACAGCGCAGTCCCGACTCCTCTCCTTTCAGGTGATGTATCTCCTTCATCTTTGATTTTTTTCTCGAGCGGTTTGTCCGTGTACGTTCACAACCTAACCCTCTATGATTTCCTTCAAGCGGGATGTCACGCCCCAGTCCCAAAATACGTAGGACTAGGAGTACGTAACACGCCCAGCGGTATGTATACGAACTCCAATATATGGAAATCGCATACACACGTACGCTGTTTATGAATATGCAATACATCAGTGGTAATATATACTGTCATAACAAGTCACATACAGAATCTATGTCTCATCCACAGCACAAATAATTAGTAGAAATAAAAGCTGAATAATAACTAGATATCCAAACGAGTATCAAGTCTGGTAGTCGGGTGGAAACAAATCCACTACAAAGCGACTATACTAAAGTAGCAAAATATCGAAACAGCGTCAATAAATCACAGCTCCTCTGAGGGTAGGACTTCCTCAGTCAGGTACGTAGAGTCAGGTCCAGGTTCGTACTCCTGTGGATACTCCTGTCCGTCCATATCTGGAAAGGAACCAGGTCCTCAGAGGGACGTAACAAGATACATATAAACATGCCATTAAGTACTGAAATATAAATATCCACTGGGTCGCCTAACCGTCTAAGTGTATGCAATTTGAGAACAACTTTCCAACACGTGGGCTATCTGGCCAAATAATGGGATTGGCATGATTCTCTCGGAGAATCATGGCCTAAAAGTATATCGTCTTTTGAACTGCATAGGCCGCCAGTAATATATAGTGGTCATCATCACCCGTTACTCCGGTGGAGAATCCGGACGTACGGGAGAAAAGTGCAAAGGAGCCCAAACGCTTTACTTATTGTTCTCCCCACCCCATGCTCTAAGCATGTCATGTCCATGACACGATAAAATCTCTAAATAACTGCCAGGTCTACTAGCATACAAAGTTTCTATCAGCAGTCATCACTAACGCACGGCTCTTACGTACAGGCGGCCAACCCAATACGTAGTCCGGGATCTATATGAGACTCACAACTTGTGTTAAAACTGTGTCACAGCCAATGAACCAAATAATGCTCCATAATACTGGGTGGTCTCATAAACAAGGTCCAATAAAAATACATAAATAAAACAGAATCAGGCATCATTTGGAATATAAATAATAGTACTGTGGTGTCACGCCCCAGTCCCAAAATACCGTGGGACTAGACACGTGGCAATGGCCAGCAGTACGCACCGATGGACCAACTCAATATAATGGATCCATCAGGGCATACTTAAGCTGTAAAACAAGTCTACGACAGTCACGGCACAACTAATCTCATCCACACAAGATATAAAATATGATCCACAGAATAAATAAGGAATGTAAATCATCAGCAAGTCTCACAAAGTACTTCGGGGAACAACCCGATAAATATCTAGTACAATGGTTCAACAGACCAGAAAATAAATGACTGAAATAAATAATAAAAATTGAGCATGAACATGGATGCTCAAGAGAAATCTTCAGCTAAGACCTCGTCCTCGGGTGGTGGTACAGCTCCTGGATCGGCTCCTGCTCCGGTCCCGTAAACCTCGGGATAAGCCTCGTCTGTAAAATCTGGGGACAAATATCCGGATCCAGGTCCTCAGGGGACATAGCAAGGTACAAGAAAGCTCATGCCAAAATAAATACAGTGCAGCAAATAATGAATAAATAGGGCAAGTAAATAACCATCTATGTGAAAATGCAAGATGAGAGCAGCACTACAACTCAGGCTGAAGCCACTACAAGCTCTGTGTCGGGGAGCCGGTAGCGGTAATAAACACGTAATGTGCCTAGCTCTGCGACGAGAGTCTGAGGCCTCACAATAGTAGTAGATAGATATATGAAACAGCCTGTAGCCTGTGTGTCTCTCCCCACCCAATGTAACCACGCATATCATGACCATAACGTCTCATGTCCATGTCAAGCGCGATCATAGCTAATGCATCAAGTCATAAAGTATCTAAGAGTATAATGTCCATGTCCTGTACCCTATACAGAATCACCACGAATATCTCAAGAAAATCCTGTCTCATGAATAGTGTCAAGTGTCCTGGGTCATATGGTACTTGATAAGACAAGTACAAAAATAAAGTGTCACGAATGTCCATCTCTAGATGACAGTACCCAACACTGCGTACAGTGTCGACACCCGAATGATAATCGGACGCTAAGTATGTCACACGGTCCTAGGTTGAGCATGCACATCACTATAATAAAGCAAGGGAAATATATAACAATACTGTAGAGTTTGGCAAGGTACACTTGCCTGATGTTTGAATATCAACTGTCGTCCTGGTATCGGTGGATCCGGTAGGTACTACTCCGAAAGCTGTAATAAATATCACCAATAGTCTCAGAAGATTTCAAATAGCTAGAAATGCCTGTCCTTACGTCCAATTTGGACACAGGGGCAAAAAGGTCATTTTCGGATTAAAGCGGGATCCACATGTGGGCCACTTTGCACCGAAAAGCGTGTCAGGGTCAAAGGTCTCCAAATTACTCCAACTCAGTGTCTACAAGTCAGGAACGATGATACGAACCCAACGGAACTTCCAGAATTGGATTCCGATGAGCCGATCTCAAAATCACCCGTCATGTGGAGCCTATGGGGCCCACGACACGTGATTTTGTCAACGTTATCGGAATCGGACCAAACTTGGGTCACAGGACCAGCGTATTGCTACGGATCCGATGGCGCAAGTTTTGTCTCGATCCGACGTGTACACAAAGTTACAGCGCGTTCCAGAAAGGACGGATACTGGGTGTCGTCGGTGGATACGCGTTGATTCCGGGGTGCACGCACCTCCGAATCGACTTCTGCGAAATCCCACACGACCGTATCAACGTCGCGCACAGTTCGGTAAAGACCGCGTGCGACCAAGTCGTCCCGATTGGCGGGGCGGACTCAGTTCCGGGGTGAAATAGGGCGTTATTTTTCCTATTTTTGGATCGCGGTGTGCGATCACCACAGGACGCGATGCACCGAGCGAGTTGGACGGGCACCGAGAGGGTTACACAGTCTATGCACAGCAACTGACAGAATCGAAATCGGAGTTGCGAGTTGGGAGAAATCGATACCTGAACAGGGCCACGTGAGTTCTGAAATTCACGTGTCCGAAAGCCAATCTGTGTCCTGGTCGTGTTCTCGCACGCTGCTGGCGTCCGATTCGTCCTCACTCGTGTCCGCTGGATCTCGGAGTCGAGTCCCAGGTTCTGTCTCCGGTCAGCGGAGCGACGCTTGGGAGGCGTCGGGGTCGGGTCGACAATGTAGTGCCCCGCTCCGCGTAGGCACTATGTACAAGTGAGATTGACTCGCTTGCTCGAACGAAAGTCTTCTCGGAGAGTTCCCGGCCGATTAATCAATGTGAGTGGGCAGAACTGCATTCTCTGATTCTTGCACGACTTAATAATGAATCTGAGTTTTTGAATGCTTGTTGCTTAATAAGATTGTTTCATAAGAAGAAAGATAGAACCGACTCAGTATGCTAATAAGAGAACTCACATAGCTTGTCATTAAAACGAATCTGCTTGCTTGCCTAATAAGAGAACTAGAATGCTTGTCTGAAACGAGATAGAACCTTGCCATGCTAATAACAAGAGTAAAAAGGATTGCTTGCACTTATATCGTATGCTAGACTGGAATACTAGAATGCTTGTCCACAAGAGATAGAATTTGCATGCTAGAGTTATAAGAACTGTTCTTGCTTGTTACTTGTTTAAGAGTTAGCTTGCTTGAATATGTGTTATAGTTGGCTTGTGAAAAGACAAAACTTGGTGAATAGCGTGAACTTGTGAATCTAGACTAATAGTCCACCTCGAGGCTTAACAGGTGTGGCTATTAGGCAATGTGCATTAAGACAATGAGCTTCGGCTATCTGGACTTGAGTTAGAGAAAAGAGAAAAGAAGAGATAGACTTGTTGTGCATAGTTCATCAGTTGCATGATAGCATATTTTTCTGATAGGGCTTGCATTCATGCATTTGGTCAGGACAACTTGTGCACAAGGATTATCTCTCGAGCGGTTCCTGGGGCACTGGGGATCGTTCGGTCCGGGAAGAGATCTAGATACCCAAGGCTTGTACGTTCTTGGGTAGACCAAAGACAAGTCTATTAGTGAGATGGGCTTGTACGTCCCAACTGCTAATCCCGATGAGGGGACCATCATATAGTTAGGGCGCATGCTAGGCTAGCCTTCTTGCATACCTAACTGTTTGATGCAGGGACGAACAGAGGAAACTAGAGAACTGTATACATTATATTATGCAAATTGTGGCTAACTTGTGTGTCTGCTGCAGGGATAACCGTTCGGCCGTGGGTAAGAAATATTATGAGTTTATCTATAGCCTGCTTGTCATTCAGTATGCATCATGATTTATCTGATAGTGACTCATGTATCAAACATCGGTTGGACAATGGCTATTAGTGCAGAGCTGAACCTCAGTCACAGCTGCTAATAGTACCAGTATGTGAGTCATTGGATAGCTGGATTACCGCTGCCAATCCTGAGTTTCTCGGGGACCGAAATCATATAGATGTGTTGCCTCAATCGCTTGATAGAATGATAGCCTACTTGATATGCTTGCCTTGATTCGATATGATCAGTCTGCTAGATAACTTTGTCCCAAACGAGATAGATTGTGATGCACAATACATGCTGCGTACTACACGATGAGAACACTGTCCCTTAGAGTTGCTTAAATGCTTGAGTATCGAATATGCAAAACTGGTTTCTAACTTGTATTTTCAAAAAGATGTAATCTGACTATAGTTCCGAGCTGCATAAAAAGAACTTAGGTAAAACTAGCAAGATCACTAATAATGCAATGTTTTGCCACAAGTTTACTTAGTGTGGGTTTCAGGGGGTGTAGCTTCTGTTCAGTTGTTTATATCTCACCAGTACTTGCATAAAGTGCTGACCCACCAACAGTTTGCTTGTTCTCAGGTGCCTGTTCGTGCGAGGAAGCGATAGCCGTGCCTCATCCCAAGGAGCCGGAAATCTGGAGTCGATGCTTGGAGCCGCATCGAGTTGTGCCTGCTTTGAGTTGCTTTTGTATAAAGGGACATAATGTATGGAACAGTGTTATTGTAGTCGAGAGAAGAGGGCTTGAGCGATCTATAACCTCGGCCATGCGCCGCTTGTAACAATTTCGATATCAATAAAAGAGCTTATTTTCATATGCCATTGTGATCTTCACTTTTCTGCAATATGTGTACCGCTGCTTCAGTATTTGAATAGCTTACTTGCCCTTGTATCAAAGCTTTGGCCTTGTGCAAGCGCATCTTAGGCTTGCACGATATCACGCCCGTGCGAGGACGATCGGTTCCGTAGGGACCAAGGCGAGGACGAACGGCCCTGTGGGACTGGGGCATGACAGACAAGGGGTGCTCGGGGTCGTCGGTTCAGCGGCGACGAGGAGTCGGGGCTTGCTGTGAAGCGGCGGCAGGGGTTGCTGTGAAGCGGACGGGGTCGCCCACGCGGCGGATAGAAGTGGACACGCTGCTGGGGTGAACCTAGGGTTTCGGTGGCGGCTTGTTGGAGAAGAGCAGCACGGATGTCGAGGTAGCCCCTTTATAGCTGCTACAGGGACTCCGACGTCTGCTAGGGTTTCTCCATCAGATTTCGGGTCGGGTTGGTTTGGATCACAACCCAAAAAGCTTTTGGTCCTCGAATCGTTGCTCCGGTGTCCAATAAATTTACCGAAAAATGCCATGCGTCCGGTTCTCCATTATACACAATAAATTATTATTTCTAGAATATTTTAACACCCTTTGGCAACACTTAAAAATTCTTTAAATCACACTCATCTTTGTTTTAATTTCCAGAAAATTCCAAAAACGAAATAACTCATTTTAAAATTATTCTCAAAATTTAGGGTGTTTACATGTGGCAAGGTATACTTGCCAAGCAAAGTTCTGTAGAGTGCAACGTTCAGCACAGTGTTTTAGTTCGTTGTAAGAAGAAGTGGGATTTAGGGTTTGAAAGCGTTTGTAATAATACACATATATATAGTGATAAGGGGCGGTGGAAGTTACTTAATGCTTAAGGAATTACTGTTGCTGCTGTTTTCTTTTCATTGGTTTTGGTTTCGGCTGGGGATGTTTAGTAATATTATTGTTAAGGAGTGGTGGAATGAGGAGCCTATACGTGTGGGAAAGCAAAGCAAAGCAAAATTAGGTTTTGCTTCTGCTGCTGATATTTTCTTCTCCTATTGGGTTATGGTTTGAGTTTTACGCGCGGTGAAAAAAAGAGTTTACGCGGAGGTAAAATAAGCAGTGGTTTTGATACTGCTGCTGCTGCGGTTTACGCGCAGAGAAGTATACGCAGTGTGGTGAGCGGGTTGCTGTTGTCTGTTTAAGCGGGGTGAGCTGTTATTTCCTTACTTTACGCGCGGGGTGTGTTTAACGGTTGCGGGTTTGGTCTGATAGGAAACATATACCTATTTATTTATAGAATATCTAGATAGGGTATTGGTGTATACGGTTAAGGTAGCAACTGTCCAAAGGGTCTTCTACATGGAATAAAATTTAGGAAAATTTTATAATGGCTCCATAAATCCTCTAAATGCTCAATACCTCGGAATAAAATCTATTTTCTCTATTTAGCTCATAATTACCATAAATAAATAAATAAATAAATAATAAAAATACGGTTTTCAGAATTAGGGGTTTTATATTCTACCCAACTTATAAAAATTTCGTCCTCGAAATTAAGACTAAGTCATGGTAGAAAGTCAAGATTTGTAAGAGATTTAATTTAACAAGTAAATTTATACCTTGATCAATGAATAGGTTCGAACAACGTTGGCGCATGTCATCCTCGCGCTCCCAAGTAGATTCTCCTAGCGAATCATGCTTCCATGCTACGCGGACCAAGAGAATAGACTGATTTCTCAATACTTTTTCTCTATGATCAAGGATTCCTACGGGTTGCTCTTGATATGATAAGCTCGGTCCAATGGTGATTTCTGAATGGTCGAGAACATGACTTCTGTCTGCCACATATTGCCTGAGCTGCGATACATGGAATACGTCATGTACTCCCTCAAGTGAAGGTGGTAGCGTAAGTCGATATGCTACTTCTCCTACTCTCTCTAGCACGTCAAATGGTCCAATATATCTTGGACTCAACTTGCCGCGCCCTCCGAATCGGATGGTGCCTCTGGTAGGTGATATCTTTAAGAAGACATGATCTCCCTCTTTAAACTCCAAGGGACGACGATGAAGGTCTGCCCATTATTTCTGCCTGTCTTGCGCTGCTCGCAAGTGTCCTTGTATCTTCTTAACTGTCTCAACGGTGTTGACCACTAACTCTGGTCCCAGGACCTGACGTTCACCCACATCACTCCAACATACAAGAGACCTACACTTCCTTCCATACAATGCTTCAAACGGAGCCATCTGGATGCTCGCCTGATAACTATTGTTGTAAGAAAATTCCACAAGATGTAGGTAGTCCTCCCATGATCCTCCAAAGTCCAACATACAAGCCCTCAACATATCCTCTAACGTCTGAATAGTACGTTCTGACTGCCCATCTGTTTGTGGGTGATAAGATGTACTAAATTTCAGACGAGTTCCAAGGCTTTCTTGCATGTTTCTCCAAAAATATGATGTAAAGCACGAATCTCTGTCTGACACAATGCTGACTGGTACATCGTGCAATCTTACGATCTGTCTCATATATAAGTTAGCCAAAGCTTCTGTAGATTGGCCAACTCTGAAAGATAAGAAATGGGCTGACTTGGTAAGTCGGTCCACTATTACCCATACCGTATCTCTTCCACTGGGACTCCTGGGAAAACCCGTGACGAAGTCCATAGTGATGTGTTCCCACTTCCACTCTGGAATCGAGAGTGGTTGCAATAACCCTGCTGTTCTCTGGTGCTCCACCTTTACTTGCTGACATATTAAACATTTAGCTACAAAGCGAGCTATCTCTCTTTTCATTCCATGCCACCAAAAGTGCTGTCGTAAATCACGATACATCTTGGTGCCTCCAGGATAAACAGAATATATTGAACTATGAGCTTATGTCATCAGTTCTTGTCGAATTTCTCCATTGGGAACATATAGGCGATCACTACATCGTAATATCCCATCATTATAAATACGCAGTCCTGTCTGCTCTCCGGCCTCTGTCCTTTCCTTTAATCTTCTAAATCTGGCGTCGGTAGGCAATGCTGCCTTGATTCGCTCTACTAGTGATGATTGTACTTGTAAGTTGGCTAGTGTCCCGTCTGCTCCGGGAAATATTACTTCAATGCCAAGACTTTGCAAGTCTTTCAATAATTCTTTCTGTGTCGTTAAGAAGTAAGCTATTAGTTTCTGGCTTAACGCGTCTGCTACAACGTTAGCCTTGCCTGGGTGATAATGTAGCTCTATCTCAAAATCTTTCATCAATTCAAGCCATCGACGTTGTCTCATATTTAACTCCTTCTGTGTGAAGACATACTTGAGGCTTTTGTGGTCCGTATAGATTTCCAATCATTCCCTATATGAGTAATGTCTCCATAACTTCAGAGCAAATACAACGGCTGCAAGTTCCAAGTCATGAGTTGGATAATTCTTCTCATATACTCGTAATTGTCTAGATGCATGTGCAATTACCTTGCTATACTGCATCAACACGCATCCCAAGCCTTTCCCTGATGCGTCATTGTAGATCACATAGCCTCCGGATCCTGATGGAATAGTTAATACTGGTGCTGAAGTCAGCCGCTTTTTCAATTCCTCGAAAGCGTCTTGACACTCGTTAGTCCATACGAACTCTTGATCTTTGCAAGTCAACCTAGTCATAGGTGTTGCTATTCTTGATAAGTTCTCCACAAACCGTCGGTAATATCCCGCAAGTCCAAGGAAACTCCTCACCTCTGCTGCTGATTAAGGAACAGGCCATGTCTCGACTGCCGAGATCTTTTCTGGATCAACAGAAATACCATCTCCTGTAACAACATATCCAAGAAATAAAACTTTGTCCAGGAAGAATTCACATTTACTGAGCTTTGCATATAATTACTCTCCTCAAGGTTTCTAGAACAATCTGCAAGTGCTTCTCGTGCTCCTCGTGGCTTTTTGAATAGACAAGTATATCATCTATGAAGACGACTACGAACTGGTCCAAATACTGATGGAATACTCGATTCATTAAGTCCATAAAGATAGCTGGAGCATTGGTCAATCCAAATGGCATGACCAAGAACTCGTAGTGCCCATATCTTGTTTGGAATACGGTCTTCGGGATGTCCTCCTTTCGTACCTTCACCTGGTGATATCCCGATCTCAAATCTATTTTTGAGAACATCTTGGCTCCACTAAATTGATCAAATAGGTCATCAATGCATGGTAGTGGATATTTATTCTTCACTGTCACTGCATTCAAGGCTCTATAGTCAATGCACATACGTACTGACCTATCATTCTTTGGTACAAACAATACTGGTGCTCCCCAGGGTGATGCACTTGGTCGGATGAAACCTTTCTCTTCTAGTTCTTTCAACTGTGTCTTTAGTTCATCCATCTCCTTCTTCGCTAGTCTATAAACATGTGATGCTATGGGTGCTACTCCCGGTGTTAATTCAATCGAAAACTCTACGTCTCTATTTGGGGGTAGTCTGGTAATTCTTCTGGAAAGACGTCTGGAAATTCTGAAATAATAGGATGATAGACAACATCGTCCATCGCGAGCTGCATACCATCAAGGATTTTTGTGGATCCTCGTGCAAACTCTAGTTCAGGCTGACCTGGTATTTTAAAAAGAATGCTTCCTCCAAAGCAATCGAAGAAAGCATGGTACTTGCTTAGCCAGTCCATTCCAAGCACAATATCAAAAGTAGGCATAGGAAGGACTAAGAGTCGGGCATTCATTTCTCTGCCACGTATCACTATAGGACATGATCTACAAATTCTACTAACGGGTACAACTCCTCCTCCGGTAAGAATTCTAATACAACTAGGTAAGGGTATTGAGGTAATGTTGTGTTTGGCAATAAAACTAGATGATATGAATGAGTGGGTGGCTCCCGTATCAAACAATCTCACAGCAGAAAAAGTAAAATCAAGAGTGATACCTGCTATGACATCAATCTCCTGATTCATGTCATCCACTTCCATTGCAAAAGCTTGTCCGTTCCTCTGTGGTTGTCCCTGTCTAGCTCTCGTGAATTGATCCTCTTGTACAGGTAGCGGTGGTCCTCGCTAAAATCCCCATGCTACTGGAGGTCGAGGTGCTCCTGGTCTCATCATTTGCTGAGCTGGCCTTGGTGCTGGAAGTGCTAGCCTTTGTGCTAGCGGTGGAAATGTCGATGCTTGTTGCATAGGACAGTCCTTCAATATATGTTATCCCGAACCACATCTCATACATTGTCCCAAGCGGACTCGACAGTCCCTTGAGATGTGCCCGCGTCTCCCATAATAATTGTATTGGGGTTTCTCTGGGATCTGGTACGGTCCTGCTCTGTGTTGGTACTGTTGTTGCTGAGCTTAAGGACGTCTAATAGGTCCTCCTTGTTGTGTCCTTGTCGGTCCTGGTTGTGTCCTCAGTTGGCCTCCTTTCCTTCGGCTGATAGTTTCTTGCAATCTGGCCTCTGTCAGTAACTCGACATAAGAGATTCGGGACTGTGAGCTTGTATAATGTTAGAGCTCCTGAGTTAGTCCACGATGAAACCTCTTAGCCTTGGCCAAGTCATCTGGTATCAAGGCAGCGCCATATTTACTAAGGCGACTAAACTCAGCATCATATTCGTCCACTGTTCGGCTTCCCTGCTCCAGGTGGAAAAATTGATCGTACAATGCATCTCTGACGGTGTCCGGGAAGTACTTCCTTTCAAAGCACTCCAGGAATTGCTCCCATGTCTGGTATGTACCCAGCTGGCGCTCCATGGATTCTCACCAGTGATGAGCATTATTATCTAGAAGCGTTCTCACACTTGTCATCCATAGCTCTGTAGGTAGCTGTGATGCTTCTAATAACTTTCGAGTGTGGGTGATCCAGTTGGTAGTTTCTTCTGGGCTCTCAATGCCTTTGTACGGCCTTGGACCCATCTGTACAAAGTCTTTTACTGAACCAACTCTAGCTTGAGGTACTGGAGCTAGTACTGGAGCTGGCACAGTAGTCTTTGCAGCCATCCTTTTAAGTGCTGCTAGGAACTCTTGTCTCTGTTCTGCTGCTTGCTGCCTCTGCTCTGCAGCTAGTGTGGTGACCTGTTGTTGCTGTTCCTTCATTATCATCTGGAAAAATTGGAACAGTTGAGTCTGACCATCCTGCGGTGTTGATGAGGCTGGAAGGTTCCCATTTGGTGGAATAGGAAAGTCAGATGGAACTGGATTGTGAATCTGTCCATCTGGTCCTGAAAGTCTAGGATTCGTTGAGGTTCCTTCTTGAGTCTGACCATTGACTCCAGGAGTTGTGTCACCATCGGTGACAGTATATCCTTTCTGCATATCCATCTCTCTGCAGGTGATGTACATAACGTTTAGAAGAAGTACAGGACTCAAACAGAGATGTAAAATTTGTCGGCGTAAAATATGGTCTCAGAAATATCCGCGTAAAGCAGAGAAGCGTAAGGTAAGGTTTTAGAATCGTTTGCATAAAACAGAGATTTCAAAGAAGTCAGCGTAAAATAGAGCTTCAAAACTGTTCGCGTAAAATAGGGCTTCAGGACTGTCTGGAAAAAAGTCTGCGTAAAAGTTTTCGTGCGTAAAATCTGCCTGTAAAGTCTTTCTATACTTTCTTCGTAAAGCTTGCGTGACAGGTTTGCGCGTAAAATCTAATGCATAAACTCTGCGCGTAAAAATCTAACATACGTTGTAGCGTAAAGTTATTTCGAGGAACTTTTTGTATTTCCTCGGATGAATTTGTCAATCAAATCAGTGATCCTGACATCTGACAAAAGTACTGCACGATGATCGAGAGGACGGCTGTGATAATAATTTTGCACAGAGACCCAGGTTGTCGTTTAGTGATATATTTAATACAAAGTCATTTTTACGCTTCCAATGAGGAAGAAAAGTGGGGCTTCTGCATACGCTATCTACAGGAATGAGTTTTACGCTCAATGATGAGACAAAATCAGATGATATGTCAAAAAGTTGTTTCTGCACAGGGCTCGAGGCATATCTTCGCATTTAATGCAAGAGATTCGGTTCTAACTGGTTATGACTGGGAAAGCTAAGACTGTGCCAAATACGCTCATATCACCTATTCTTACATTTTACGCCTAATCGGTTATTCTACGCTGGTTATCTTTTATTCAGGAATCATCAAGTTTATGCAGGGACAGTTACCTATGTGACTTGTATAACATTTTATACGCAGATTAGGAAGACTTAAGGGAACATGGTTAGCAGTTGTTTATAATTGCAGCATAAAGTTGGCATAACTACAGCGTAAAATAGATAATCTTCTGTAGCTTAAGTAGGTAATCATAGCTTGGCTTTTTATGCCAATAAGACAATCAGTTGGCTTTTTACGCCAACAGGGGTAAAGGGTCTTCGGCGTAAACTAAATATAGGATGGTGGGAAAGAAGAATGAGATTTCTGTCAAGTATGGATGAGATCCTTATACTCTATCCCTATACGCAGTCTTGTTTGGTACAGTTACGTAACCAAGACAATATATTTCTGACCTACATGGGCCACCACCAAAAATATGTCACGCCCCAGTCCCAAAATATGTAGGACTAGGAGTATGTAACACGCCCAGCCGTATGTATACGAACTCCAATATATGGAAATCACATACACACGTACGCTGTTTATGAATATACAATCCATCAGTGGTAATATATACTGTCATAACAAGTCACATACAGAATCTATGTCTCATCCACAGCACAAATAATCAGTAGGAATAAAAGCTGAATAATAACTAGATATCCAAATGAGTATCAAGTTTGGTAGTTGGATGGAAACAAATCCACTACAAAGCGACTATACTAAAGTAGCAAAATATCGAAACAATGTCAATAAATCACAGCTCCTCTGAGGGTAGAACTTCCTCAGTCAGGTACGTAGAGTCAGGTCCAGGTCCGTACTCCTGCGGATACTCTTGCCTGTCCATATCTGAAAAGGAACCAGGTCCTCAGAGGGACATAATAAGATACAAATAAATATGCCATTAAGTACTGAAATATAAACATCCACTGGGTCGCCTAACCGTCTAAGTGTATATAATTTAAGAACAACTTTCCAATACGTGGGCTATTTGGCCAAATAATAGGATTGGCATGATTCTCTCGGAGAATCATGGCCTAAAAGCATATCGTCTTTTGAACGACAGAGGCCGCCAGTAATATATAGTGGTCATCATCACCCGTTTCTCCGATGGAGAATTCGGACATACAGAAGAAAAGTGCAAAGGAGCCCAAACGCTTTACTTATTGTTCTCCCCACCCCATGCTCTAAGCATGCCATGTCCATGACATGATAAAACCTCTAAATAACTGCCAGGTCTACTAGCATACAAAGTGTCTATCAGCAGTCATCCCTAACGCACGGCTCTTACGTATAGGCGGCCAACCCAATACGTAGTCCGGGATCTATATGAGACTCACAACTTGTGTTAAAACTGTGTCACAGCCAATGAACCAAATAATGCTCCATAATACTGGGTGGTCTCATAAACAAGGTCCAATGCAAATACATAAATAAAACAGAATCAGGCATCATTTGGAATGTAAATAATAGTACTGTGGCAAGGTATACTTGCCAAGCAAAGTTCTATAGACTGCAACGTTCAGTACAGTATTTTAGTTCGTTGTAAGAAGAAGTGGGGTTTAGGGTTTGTCACGCACCAGTCCCAAAATACCGTGGGACCGGACGCGTGATAATGGCCAGCAGCACACACCGATGGACAAACCCAATTTAATGGATCCATCGGGGCGTACTTAAGCTGTAATATAAGAGTAAGTAGGTCCAATGATATAAGTTACAGTCTATACTAATCTCATCTACAACAAATAATTACAGATCAAATGACAGAAATAAAATAAATAAATAACCAACAAGTCTCAATAAAAGTGTCATGGAGAACAATCCGAGAACAAGTCTGATACATCAATGAAATAGACTGGAAATGAAATAAAATAACTAGAACGGAAATAAATGAGTAACTCAAAACAATACTTAGGAGAAGTCCTCTGGTACGATCTTGTCCTCTGATCCTGGTACTGTTCCAATCTAGGCACCTGCTTCTGCTCCTGCTAATGCTCCTGTACTGTATAACTCTGGGTAGATCTCGTCTGCAAATCCTGGGGACATAATCCGGATCCAGGTCCTCAGGGGATATAGCAAGGTACAAAATAACTCAAGCCAAATAATGCAGTGCAGGGAATAAATGAATGAATATAAGTAAAATATGTAACCATCTGTGTGAAATGCAAGAGAGAACATCACTGGTACTCAGGCTGAAACTACTACAAGCTTTGTGTCGGGGAGCCGGTAGCAGGGATATCATGTGGGTTGTCAAGCTCAACGGGAGACTGCGACAACGGCATAATAAAATCAACCTGCAGCATGTGTGTCTCTCCAACAATAGATGAAACAATAGGGTAAATATATAACCAGCTAAGGAATATGCAAGATGAGAGCAGCACTAGAACTCAGGCTGAACCCACCACTAGCTCTGTGTCGGGGAGCCGGTAGCAGGGATATCATGTGGGTTGTCAAGCTCAACGGGAGACTGCGACAACGGCATAATAAAATCAACCTGTAGCATGTGTGTCTCTCCAGCAATAGATGAAACAATAGGGTAAATATATAATCAGCTAAGGAATATGCAAGATGAGAGCAGCACTAGAACTCAGGCTGAACCCACCACTAGCTCTGTGTCGGGGAGCCGGTAGCAGGGATATCATGTGGGTTGTCAAGCTCAACGGGAGACTGCGACAACGGCATAATAAAATCAACCTGTAGTATGTGTGTCTCTCTCCCCCCCAATGTAATCATACGTCTCATATCCACGATGCCTCATGTCCATGTCACGCATAATCATATCTAATACACAAGTCATATAATAGCTAAGAATATAATGTCTATGTCAAGTCATGTATCCTATACAGAATCACCATGAATATCTCAGGAAGATCCTGTCTCATGAATGGTGTCAAGTGTCCTGGGTCATATGTACTTGATAAGACAAGTACGAAAATGTAAAGGGGTCACGAATGTCCATCTCTAGATGACAATACACAACACCGCGTACGGTGTTAGCACCCGACTAATAATCGGACGCTGAGTAAGTCACACGGTCCTAGGTTAAGCATGCACATCAATATAATAAAGCAAGGAAAATATGTATCAATACTGCAGAGTTTGGCAAAGTACACTTGCATGTGGTCCTGGTTCCAACTGTAGCTCTGGTCTCAGTGTGATCTGCAGGTACTCCTCCGGTTGCTGAAATAAATATTACCATTAGATTCTGAAAATATCAAATAGCTAAGAACGCCTGTCCTTGAGTCCAATTTGGACAAAAGGGCAAAAATGCACTTTCGGGCCAAAGCGGCGTCCACATGTGGGCCACTTTGCACCGAAAAGCGTGTCAGGGTCAAAGGTCTCTAAATCTGTCAAACTTAGTGTCTACAAGTCAGGAACGATGATACGATCCCAACGGAACTTCCAAAATTGGATTCCGATGAGCCGATCACAAAAATCGCCCGTCAAGTGGAGCCTGTAGGGCCCATGATACGCGATTCTGTCAACGTTCCCAGAATCGGACCAAACTTGGGTCACAGGACCAGCGTATTGCTATGAGTCCGATGGCATAAGTTTTGTCTCGATCCGACGTGTGTACACAAAGTTACAGCGTGTTCCAGAAAGGACGGATACGGGACGGTGTCCGCGGATACGCGTTGATTCCGGTGTGCACGCACATCCGAATCGACTTCTGCAAAATCTCACACGTCCGTATCAACGACGCGCATATTTCGGTAAAGACCGTGCCCGACCAAGTTATCCCGTTTGGCGGGGCGTACTCAGTTCCGGGATAAAATAGGGCGTTAGTTTTCCTGTTTTTGGATCGCGGTTTTACGATCACCACAGGACGCGATGCACCGAGCGGGTTGCACGGGCACCGAGAGGGTTACACAGTCTACGCGACGCAACTGACGGAATCGAAAACGGGGCAGTGAGGAAAGAGATAATGATACCTGAACAGGGCTCCGAAAGCTGAATTTCTCCGTGTCTGTGTCGTATCCGAGTCCCGTGTCCACGGTGCTTCTAGGGTCTGTTGTGTCCACGGCTAGGGTTTGCCATGTCCGGGCTAGGTCAGCGGATCAGGATCGGTTTGAACAGGAAGTCAGAGATGAACGGAGGTGGTGGCCGGAGGTTGCAGCTCCGGTGGGGGTCAACGTGGTGGAGGCTGTTGTAGCGTCGAGGTGCAGCGGGGTCTGGACGGAAGTCGGCAAGGCTGCGCTGGGCTGGGCGGAGGCTCTACGGGTGTCTGGAGGCGGTGGCGGAGTCATTTGGGGACGGCGGCTGGGTGGTTTAGGGTTCAGGGGTCGGTGGCGGCTGAGGAGGAAGGTGGTGACGGATCGAGGGGGTCGGTGGTCGAGAGGGTACGGGGAAGAACTGGAGCTGGCCGGAGTCGGGGTGAGCTCGATCGTAGGGTGGAGGAGATAGGTGGCCAGGCGGAGGAGATAGCTTCGAGCGGAGGAGCCGGGCGACTGCGGGGCTGGTCGAGGCGGAGATGGGAAGCCGGGTGGAGGAGTTCGAGGGATGGTGCTGTGCTGAGGCGGAGTGAAGGAGAGGGAGGTCGGGGAGTTAGGGTTTCGGCTAGGGCGGCGACTGGAGGATGGCCGGAGATCCACCGGAGGGGTGGCGGAGGAAGCGGCTGGGCTTGGGGCGGCTTAGGGTTAGGGTTAGGGTTAGGTTAGGATTAGGGATTTTTAGTACTTAGTGATTTGTTTCTTTTTTTCTTTTCTTTTTGTTTGTGGAGAAAACTCGGAAAAGTATGTATTTATACATACAGAAATTGGACTAGGGTTTGACCTAGGATTGGGCTGGGTCAATGCTCCTTGGGCTTGGCTTCGGCTCTCATGGGGATGTCGGGCGTTGGCACGGGTTTGATTCGGTTTAAATGTACTTCGGTTTTCAGGGCTTTAAACGCGATTTCGGAGTCCAATAAATCCGCAAAAAATTACCCTGTGTCCGGTTTTCCATTTTACACCATAAAATATTATTTCCATAATATTTTAATATGAATTAACCACTATTAAAAATCATTAAATTATCAAACACCTAGGTTTAATTTACAGAAAATTCCCGAAAAATCCAAATTAATATTTCTGAAAATCAGGGGGCTTACAGGGTTTGAAAGCGTTTGTAATAATACACATATATATAGTGATAAGGGGCGGTGGAAGTTACTTAATGCTTAAGGAATTACAGCTGCTGCTATTTTTTTTTTATTGGTTTTGGTTTTGGTTTCGGCTAGGGGTGTTTAGTAATATTATTGTTAAGGAGTGGTGGAATGAGGAGCTTACACGTGTGGGAAAGCAAAGCAAAGCAAAATTGGGTTTTGCTTCTGCTACTGATATTTTCTTCTCCTATTGGGTTATGGTTTGGGTTTTACGCGGGGGTAAAATAAGCGGTGGTTTTGATACTGCTGCTGCTGCGGTTTATGCGCAGAGAAGTATACGCGGTGTGGTGAGCGGGTTGCTGTTGTCTGTTTAGGCGGGGTGAGCTGTTATTTCCTTACTTTATGCGCGGGGTGTGTTTAACGGTTGCAAGTTTGGTCTGATAGGAAACATATACCTATTTATTCATAGAAAACTTGGATAGGGTATTGGTGTATATGGTTAAGGTAGCAACTGTCCAAAGGGTCTTCTACATGGAATAAAATTTAGAAATTTTTTATAATGGCTCCATAAATCCTCTAAATGCTCAATACCTCAGAATAAAATCTATTTTCTCTATTTAGCTCATAATTACCATAAATAAATAAATAAATAATAAAAATACGCTTTTCAAATTTAGGGGTTTTATACGGGACGAGTTTTCGTGCCTTAGATTGGTCGAAAAATCGATCGGAAGTTGGCCGAAAAACTGACCAAAAATAGTCCAGAATTTTAACCCAAACTCCCATGTTCATGCCTAATTTGCCACCAACTTGTTTAATATTTTTAAAATCTAATTAAAAGATTTTCTTCTCAATATAACTAAAAATTTAACTGTTCTTTTATTTTTTACTAATTTATTTTATTTGTTAAATTATTCGACCTCCAAAACGACCAAAAACTTGGTAATTTAAAATTGAGATTTTGTGATACAGAGTGCGTCCTGCCAAACGGGACCGCCCATCACGTACCAATTATACTGAAAGACCCGTATGGTATATCCTGACGTGTGAGCTTTCACAAAAATTGATTCGGACGTGTGTGCCCGTCAGAATCAATCTGTATCCGTAAAAAGTTTCCGTATTGCGACTTTTGCAAAACATCACCCTACTTTGTGTACGCTCGTCAGAATGCGACAAAACTTACGCCATTGGATTCATGGTATCACGCTGGTCCTGTGACCCAAGTTTTACGCAATTCTGAGATAGTTGACCAAGTTGCCTTTTTGCGGGCCCCACGGTTTGACTTGAAGGACAAATTTGTGATCGGCTCACCGAAATTCAAAATTGGACATACAGTTGAGTTTGTATCGATGTTTAAAATTTATTTGACCTATAATTTGTCCCATTTAGAGACCTTTACCTCTGGCACGTATTTCGATACAAAGTAGGCCACATGTGGACCCACTTTAACCCAAAATTGTCGTTTTGCCCCTGTGTCCAAATTGGACGAAAGGGTAGACTTTTCTGACTATCTCGCTTATTCTAGGAATATTGGTGATGTTTATTTCAGCATCTGGAGACGTTAATTCTGATGTCATAGTTTCTGATTCCTTGTGCTTGACGTCTGGACGCTTACACTACGCAGTTTTTTTTCAGGCAAGTATACCTTGCTAAATTGCTTACAGTACTTTGCATGCTTATCATATTTTTATATATATTCATTATATGTGTGTTTTCTTTCAGTCATAATTATATATTATATATGTTGACACACACTTGACACATAGTATCATGGGAGGGGAGGACAGTCTGTAGGCGTATGGGCTACCTACTCTGATAAACCGTAGTAACTAGCATGCACTACGGTAGTTGTGTCGCAATGGTCGCTACCCTTGAGGTATATTGATTTCTGGTGTCGCGATGGTCGCTACCCTCGAGGTATGATGGCTTCTGATGTACATGGACGTGTGTGTGAGTTGTGAGATAGATAGAGTAGCCTACACATGCCCATACGTCAAAAAGTTGTCCTCAGTATGTATTTTTATATAAATTGTCTAGTACAACATACTTATATATTTTATGTCTATTATGCATGTTTTACTGTATTCAATTGGCATGTTTCTATGTATCTTGTTATGTCCCTCTGAGGATCTGGTCCCTTTCCAGGTGTAGACGATCTTGACTATTCGCAGGAGCACGGATCAGGACTTGCTACTTCTCTCTCTTTCGAGGAGGTCTTCTCTTCGAGCCTCATTGATCATTAGATGTACTTATTTTGTTTCTCTTATATTCTAGTTTGGTAGTGGATTTATCTCCACCTAACTACTTATTCTTATTAAGCATTTTATACTTGATTCATTATATAGTTGATTGTTTATTTGATTCTGTGGATGAGATCTAGTTATGCCATGTGACTTATGACATAAATCTATATCACTTGTGAATTATTGTTCATAATACATCGTACGTAAGTATTATGGTTTCCATATATTGGAGTTGCCATATACATACGGCTAGCATGCTTACGTATTCCTAGTCCTACGTATTTTGGGACTGGGACGCAACGTATTTTTGTGGTGGCCCATGCAGGTTGAGAGCATATTGTCTCGGTTATGTTAATGTACCGAGCAAGCCTGCGCATATGATTAGAATATAGGATCTCATCCACTTATTTAATCACCTCCCTTGATTTTATTTCAAATTCTTATTTGACTGCTTGCATTGCATCTTGCTTGATCCTTTCACAACATTAATCTTATCTTTTCTTTCGTACTTGATAGGGGTTAGGAAGATGACTTGTACTAGGTATATACACTTTATTGTTCAATAACAATATTAGTTAAATTATTGTAAGTAGGGGTAGTATGCCTCATAACCTAGTATCACATAGTCCTTTTGACCCATTAATAAAGTGTAATTGAATGACACCAACTATAGGCTTGTATAAGAAGATAGTATTTATTCAAACTATAGAACTTAGAGGCCATATCTCCATTTGGTCGACTAGAGACTTAGACAAGAAGTTAGTATGGCAACTATAGAGGCATAACAGCGGACGAGTCTTATCTTCTTTGTGAACTTGAATTATTTTGTACCTTCCTTCATCATAATCCAACGTACTTATATTTTCTGGAATACCTCGACTTATGCTCCTATTATGTCACTACCATATTTTCTAGGAAAGGGTATTTTAGTCTTTTCCTATTTAATTAAATATTGTGCATGGTAAATAATTATTTGTTGTATTATTTAATTGTTGTTAGATGTTATTTAATTATTTTGGACTTGTATTAGTGGACCCAACTAGTTTAGTTTGGACCCATGGACCAACATGAATTAATTAGTTAGACTTGGCCCATTTAGAAAGCCCATTGTTAAGGAGATGGATTAAATTAATTAAATCATTATACTAGAAGCTTTCTTTCTTAATTATTTCTTCATGAGAGGCCCCAAGGGGTATATTGGACTTTTTATAATTTCTTGAGGAAGGGGTAGGGGCCGGCCTATTAAAAGAGGGGGGGAAATTCTCCCTCCTCTCATTTTTATTCCAAATCTAGATCTAGAATTTCCCACTACCAATTTTCTTTCATTCTCATTCCATTTCCTACCAAATTTATTCCAATTCCTTCCAAATTTACCATTAGAAAGTTGAGAAGCAAGGATCTAGAAGGAGAAAGCAAGGATCTACAAAGAGGAGCAATGATCTATAATTTGGAAGCAACTTTATCTCAATTGGAGGTTTCATTAGGAATCCATCTCCCAATAGGTATAATTCAGTTTTTTCCCTTAAAATAGCTTCTAAATCTGAGATTTAATCATGTAAAATTAACCCATATATATGTACTACTCATAGGACTTGGTTTTGTGTTCATAGGAGACCCATGGAGAAAGTTATGGTACTTTTTGTGTCAATTTTGGGAGAATTCTGAATTGACATTTTGTTGTGTGTATCAATTGATCCTATAGATCAATTGGGCATGTGCTTATGTGTTTGGAACTAGTGTCGTGTCCACAATTGGGTACGTTTAGGTCGTATCCCAACAATTTGGTGATACGTGTTATTTTGGAGGTTTTTCCTCCGACACGGGACTTTGTACATGTCGTATTTTGACACGGACACATAGATCTACATTTGACACTTTGATTTGTTCATAAATAATATTTGTGACTTGCTTGTGTCCTTCGGGGTGCAATTGGTTGTGTGTTGGACTCGTGTCGTATGCGTATCCTAGATCTAGTGGGATACGGTGTGATACTCTCCATTTGTGTGTGTTTATGTGTAGATCTAATTATTTGTGCTTTAATTCTTGAATTATAATTAGTAAATATATATAGATGTTACATATTTATTTTAGTGTATTTATTATGGTATTTATTGTAGCATAGATCTATGTATTATATGAGTACTAATATAATGTATAAATATATATGTAGCTTTCTTTTACATGCATTTATATATGTTACAAATTATGTTAGTAATATAAATTATATGAAAATATTTTATAAAATATATATATGTGTTTAAATAAGTAATTATATTATTTATAATTATTATATAATTATTTATATATATGAATGGATGTATTTTTATTAAACATATTTATGTATGTGTACTTTTAACCATGTTGTAATATGTACATTAGTACATAGGATGTGTATTATAGCTATTAGTATTTATTTATATAGATGTATATAATATATATGTGTTGGATTATATATATATATATATATATATATATATATATATATATATATATATATATATATATATATATATATATATATATATATATATATATAGAAGTATATATTTATTTAATTGATTTATATATATATATATATATTGATATATATATAAGTTATATATATTATTATTCTTTTGGCGACAGCGGCATTTAATGACGGATTCTGTCATTAAATTCCAGCAGCAGCCGCTATAGCATTAATGGCAGATTTAATGACAGTTTATGTCATTAATTACACAGCCGCGGCGGGCGGGAATTATTAAGCAGCAGCGGCGACAGTCGTTTTAGTGACGGTTGAGAACTGTCACCAATATGGTGGCAGCAGTGCATTTACACAGCAGTAATGGCGACGGCGTTTCAGTGACAGCTTGAACTGTCACTGAAGGTCTGTTTACTGAAAAATCAGTGTTTTTCCACACTGTTTTCAGTGACAGTTAGGCAGTTTTAGTATATAGTTTATATATTATATATTATATATATATGTATATATATATATATATATATATATATATATATATATATATATATATATATATATATATATATATATATATATATATATGTATATATGTATGTATTTATTGTGAGATATAATACTAGTATTGTTATATTCTTAATTGTATAATATTAGTTATATATATTATATTATGTATAAGGGTAAATACTATATCAAGGTATCTTGAGCATTACCTTGTGGAAACCAAGGTAAGTGGGATACTCAAGATACGGGATTTGGGTATCAAGTTTATGACTTTGTGTGGATACCAATGTAAACCCCCTGAATTTCTCAAATTATTAAATCTTGGATTTTTTCCAATTTTCTAGAATTTTCTGGGAATTTTCTGTAATTAAAATCAAGATTTTCAATTAATAAATAATTTTTATTTGGCAATAAATAATATTAAAATATCATGAAAATAATATTTTTGGGTGTAAAATGAAAATTTGGACTTAGGATAATTTTTCTGGATTTATCGGGCCCCGAACCTATTTTTAAATCAACAAAAACTATTTTTTCTAAATTAATTAATTAATTACTATTATTATTATTATTATTGATTTTATATTCTATTTTTTTCCGTTTTTGGGCCCGGCCCGGCCCAGTGGGCCGAGCCCAGTAGCAGCCCAGCCCAGCCCCGCGTTAACGGGTCGGGCGGGTCGGCCTGTCCGGATCCGCGTCCGACCCGGAACCCGCATCACTGTCACCCAGCCCCCCCACGACCGAGAAACTCGCCGCCGCCGCGTTTTTCGGCCGGAGAACCGCTTCCCACGTCCGCCTCCTCCTCCGGATCTCCCGCCCACGTCGTCCCCGGCCGAGCCCCTCGAGCCTCCTATAAATCCCCTCTGCTCCGCCCTTTCCCCCCCCCCCAGACCGAACCCTAACCCTAACCACCTAACTCCGGCGACCCCGACCGCCGTCCACCTCCCTGCGCCGCCCAGCGCAGTGCCGCCGTCCATAGCCCCTCCACCCTGCTCCTCTCTCCTCCCCGCCACAGACCCCGACTCCTCCCCGCTGTCGAGAGCCGCCCGTGTCCAACTCCCCCCCCGCCGCTCCGGTGCGTCGCCGCCCCTCGCCTGAGCCACCGCAGCCCCGGCCCGACCTCGCCAGCCTCCGGCGTGTCCTCCAGCAGCACCCGGACGCGGACACAGCACTGCCCTAGGTCGGACACAGAACAGGACACGTCCAGGACACGAGCTCGCGTGTCGGACACGGTTCAGAACCCCGATTTCTCAGTCCCCTTCAGGTACTCGTATCTTGCAACCCTGATCTCCGTTTTCGATTCTGTAAATTCCTACGCGAAGCCTGTATGACCCTCTCGATGTCCGGATAAACTGTTCGGGACATCGCGTCATGTGGTGATCGCACACCGCGATCCAAAAACAGGAAAAACTAGACCCTGTTTCACCCCCGGAACTGAGTACGCCCCGCCAAACGGGATGACTTGGTCGCGTGCGGTCTTCACAGATCCGTGCGCACCGTCGATACGGACGTGTGAGACTTCGCGGAAGCTGATTCGGGTGTGCGTGCACACCGAAATCAACGCGTATCCGCGGACATCGCCCCGTATCCGATTTTTCTGCAATTCACCCTAATTTCGTGCACACACGCCGGATCGAGACGAAACTTACGCCATCGGACTCGTAGAAATACGCTGGTCCTGTGGGTCAAGTTTGGTTCGATTCTGAGAACGTTGACGAAATCGCGTGTCGTGGGCCCCACAGGCCCCGCTCGACGGACGATTTTGTGTTCGGCTCATCGGAATCCAAATCTGGAAGTTCCGTTGGGTTCGTATCAGCGTTCCTGACCTGTTGACACTAAGTTTGGTGAATTTAGAGACCTTTGACCCGGACGCGTTTTTCGGTACAAAGCGGGCCCACCGGCGGACCCCGTTTTGACCCGAAATTACCGTTTCTGCCCTTGTCTCCAAATTGGACCCAAGGACAGGCGTTTCTAGCTATTTGACATCTTCTGAGAGCGATGGTAATGTCTATTTCAGCTTTTGGACTCATCTCTGGACTTTTCCCCCAAGAACCAAATTAACCAGATCCAAACAACAGGCAAGTACCTGCACTTCAAGTTAATCTTTATATTGTGATAATTAAATTCCCTGCTCTACTAGTACTCTTGCTGATTACACGTAGTGTTAGAATACTATTTCATGTCTTGAATATTGGAATTTTATGTCTTATTTTTCATGTCGGGTGGGAGAATACTGAAAGGCATGTAGTTTACCCTTCCCCTTGCCGTGAATAATAGCTGTTGGTACACGACTGTCCATCAGCCGGATCTCGATTATTCGTGACTAATAGCAGTTCATAACGGCCGGATTAGCCTTATAAACCCCTACATGCCAACTAAGTATTCTAAAAACAAACACAAGTTTCATACAGATAACTTCTGGTCATGTTCTATTCTTGCTGACTGTGTAGTTTCTTTTCCTGCTCGTTTACTTCTGTTTTCTCATATTCCTGTTTATAGTTTTGACTCTGAGATATTAACATTCCTTTATGCAATTTCCTTAACATGATATTCAATGTTTAATTGTCATAAATATTTAGTTTAACATTGTTGTGCACTGTGTACTTTGCTCCTTTCCTGACTGGATCTGTTGATTTAGGCGATGATGAGGATCTTGCCCCTACTTATTATGGTCCTTATGAGGGTACAGATGATACCTATGAGGAGCCAGAACCCACCCAGGAGACCCCTGCTGCAGAGTAGCTAGCAGTAGCTATCTTTTATTTTGTTTCTTATCTTATTTAATCGGGTTTGTCCCCGATTTCATTTGAAATTCCTGTATTAAATATTTGAATTGTTGTCACATTTATTTCAGTTGCAAGTTTTAAGTTTCTATTCTCATTATTATCTTGCCTATGTTAATTGTGAATGAGTTAGACTAGTTAGATGGATTGACCTAGACAGCGTACTACCGCCGACTCTGCGGCGTAGGCTGGACGTACCCACGTACTCGTGCCCGAACTTCCGGGTGCGGGTCGTGACACGTTTTTATGGTGGCCCATGCAGGTCCTATCCTAAAATAGGGTAATACCTTAGGACAGGGTATGGAATAAGATTGAGGATTCTAGGAAAAGCTCATTCACAGTATAGCGTCCTTATTTCAATTCTTGATATCATTTGCTGCTCAATTTTTTCCTATCGCCTTTGATTTCCAAGTATTCTATTCTGATCTTCCTATCCCTTAATCTTTCAGAATGGTCCAGACCAGGAACACTGTAGGAGGCATATCAGAACCAGCTGAGCAGAATGTGCCCGAAACTCTTGCACTCCCGCCGCCTCCATCTGTTCCGGCAGTTACCCTAGATGGGGCACAGCTACTAGGAGTGTTCCAGGGATTGGTGGAATCCCAGAAAGAACAGACGGCACTTCTGCGGACCAGCCTCTCAGAAGCTATTAAGTCCCAGGAGTCGCCACTCAAGAGGCCAGGGAGTGCCAAAGACTTCAAGAATCTAAGACCCCTGGAATTTTACGGAACGGAGGGCATTCTCTATGCCGATGAGTGGATAGAGAATGTCGAGAGACTCCTGAAGACTGCTCGGGTTCCCGATGATCTCAAAGTGGAGTCCGCAAGCCTGCAACTGTTCGACATTGCTCGAACCTGGTTCAGAGATGAACCTCAACTATCTGCTCCTGACCTCACCTGGGAGGACTTCAAGAGGCTATTCAAGGAGAAATTCTACCCCGAAGTGGCTAGGAAAGCTCTCGAAAGCCAATTCGAGAGACTGGAACAAGGTAACCTGTCTGTTGATGAATATACTGCTGAATTTAGCAGGTTAAGCCACTTTGTGGAGTACATGGTTCGTACCCCGGAGGACAGGGCCCGTAGATTCAAGAAGGGGCTGTCTCCGGATATTCGCCTTGCTGTCACCACCAGCCGAGCTCGTACCTATGAAGAAATCCTGAGCGTGGCACAAGGCGTAGAGAGAGATATGGGACACAAACTGAAGCGAGAAAGAGATACCGGAAATGCGGGACCCAACAAACGCCCTTTTCAACAACAGCAACAACAACAACAGAGGGCCCCGCAGCAAACTCAGCGTCCTCTCCCTCGAGCTCCAGCACCCCAACACCAGGCTCAGGGACAGAACCAGCGAGCTCCTCCTTGCAACTATTGCCAAAAACCAGGCCACACTTGGCAAGACTGTAGAAAGAGGCTAGGTGCCTGTCTCTATTGTGGCTCACCAGCACATCAATTAAGGGACTGTCCTGCTGCTCAAGGACGCCCAGCTGCACCAAAGGCTCCAGTCCAGGCCAGGCCCCCAGCAGCACAACAGAGGGGACCCCCGCTTCCAACTCAACAACAACGCTTTGCTCAGCACCAACAGCAGCAACAGAGGGGTGCACCGCAACAAGGCCGTGCTTATGCAATGACTCTGGAAGAAGCTGAGGCCACAGCAGACGTAATCACAGGTTCTGTGCTTATAAATTCAATCCCAGCTATTACTTTATTTGACTCTGGAGCTTCTCATTCATTCATGTCAGTAGATTTCCTTATGAAGCATAGCTTAACCACTAAACCCCTTAGGAATTGTTATAAGATCATTACCGGTGGAGGAATCATTCCGGTTAGTGATGCCTGTAACAATTGTCCTATTACATTATGTGGAAGAGAACTGTATGCTAGACTACTTGTAATGCCAGTGCCCAGTTTTGACATTATACTGGGTATGGATTGGTTAAGTCAACATCATGCCACAATAGACTGTCACAGAGGCAGTGTAATCTTCAGGCCCCCTGGCAAGCCAGAATTTGAATTTGCTAGAGGTTCTAGAGAAATGGGTAATAACATAATTTGTGGAGCCCTAGTAACAGAAGAATTGCCACCTATCATCTCTGAATACCTTAATGTCTTCCCTGAGGATCTCCCAGGCTTACCCCCAGACCGAGAAGTTGAATTCTCCATTGACTTAGTGCCAGGAGCAGCACCAGTGTCCCAAAATCCCTACAGAATCAACAAGAAGGAGATAATAGAACTAAATGAGCAAATCAAAGAACTAGAAGACAAATGCTTCATTAGGTCTAGTGTCTCACCCTGGGGAGCTCCAGTATTATTTGTGCCCAAGAAGGACGGAACATCCCGAATGTGTATTGACTATAGGGCCTTGAATGCCTTAACAATTAAGAATAAGTATCCCCTGCCCAGGATAGATGACTTATTCGATCAGCTGAGTGGAGCTCGGGTGTTTTCCAAGATTGATTTAAGGTCGGGTTACCACCAAGTAAGGGTGAGAAAAGAAGACATCCCTAAAACTGCTTTCAATACCCGGAACGGACATTACGAATTCTTAGTAATGCCGTTCGGGTTGACGAATGCTCCAGCAGTTTTTATGAACCTAATGAACAGAGTTTTCCAGCCATACCTAGACAAATTTGTAGTGGTCTTCATTGATGATATTTTGATCTACTCCAAGCCCCCCGAAGAACATGAAGAACATTTGAGGTTAGCCTTGGAGACTTTGAGGAAGGAAAAACTTTATGGAAAATTGTCTAAATGTGCTTTCTTCCTAGAAAAAGTAGAATTCTTGGGACATGTTGTGACTGGAGATGGAATAGCAGTGGATCCTAAGAAGATAGCTGCAGTAGAATCCTGGCCCACTCCAGACTCTGTAGCTGAGATTAGAAGTTTCCTGGGACTAGCTGGCTACTATCGAAAGTTTGTAAAGGACTTTGCTAGAATTGCGGAACCCATGACGAAATTAACAAGAAAGGATGAAGAGTTCACCTGGACTGATGAATGTCAGCGTGCCTTTGAGGAATTGAAGAAAAGACTGACTTCTGCCCCTATTCTGACCTTACCTTCCGGAACCGGAGGTTTCGCTATTTATAGTGATGCTTCTGGAAAAGGTCTAGGTTGTGTACTGGAGCAGAACAAGAAGGTAATAGCATATGCCTCTAGACAGCTTCGACCTCATGAAAAGAATTATCCAACTCATGATTTAGAATTGGCAGCTGTCATTTTTGCTCTTAAACTTTGGAAGCATTATCTTTATGGAGAAAGGGTGGAAATATTTACAGACCATAAAAGTTTAAAATATATCTTCACCCAGAAAGAGCTAAACATGAGGCAAAGAAGGTGGCTGGAACTAATGAAAGACTTTGATATCACTCTTCAATATCACCCTGGGAAGGCAAATGTAGTTGCTGATGCTCTAAGCAGGTATCCTATGGCGATGTACTTAACTATGGACAGACACCTGCTGGAGGACTTGGAAAGTTTAGGTATTGAAGTAATTATCCCAGGAAAAGAAGGCCAAATGATGAACTTGCAGATTCAGTCTACCTTAATGGACAAGATCAAGGAGACTCAATTTCAGGACGAAGGCCTGCGAAGCCTTCGAGGTCAAGTGCAAGCTGGACTAGTAGAAGAATTCAGAATTCATGAAGATGGATCACTGAGGCATGGCGATAGATTATGTGTACCTCAAGGAGACATAAGAGAAGAAATCATGCAAGAGGCGCACAGATCGCAATACTCTATACATCCAGGAGCCAACAAGATGTACAAGGACCTGAGGACGCATGTTTGGTGGCATGGCATGAAAAGAGAAGTAGCCAGGTTCGTATCTCGTTGTTTAGTGTGCCAGCAAGTCAAGGCAGAGAGACAAAGACCTGGAGGATTGCTTCAACCACTACCCATTCCGGAGTGGAAGTGGGAACACATTACAATGGATTTTGTTTCCGGACTTCCGAGGACACCTAGTGAAAAGGATGCAATCTGGGTGATAGTGGATAGACTGACCAAGTCTGCACATTTTCTGTCTTTCAAAGTGGGGCTAGCTACAGAGAAGCTGGCAGATTTATATATCAGACACATTGTCAGGCTGCATGGAGTCCCAGTAAGTATTGTCTCCGACCGAGATTCAAGGTTCACCTCTCACTTCTGGAAGAGCTTACAAGCCAGCTTGGGGACGCAACTCAAATTCAGCACAGCTTATCATCCCCAAACCGATGGACAATCGGAACGTACAATCCAGACACTTGAAGATATGCTCCGTACATGTGTTCTGGATTTTGGAGGATCCTGGGAAGACTACCTACATCTGGTGGAGTTCTCTTATAATAACAGTTATCAAGCCAGCATCGAGATGACTCCATTTGAAGCTCTGTATGGACGAAGATGTCGTACCCCGCTATCATGGGACGACGTTGGAGAAAGAGCCCTGCTAGGACCAGAGATGGTGATCGATTCAGCTGAAAAGGTAAAGCAAATAAGGGACAGACTTCGAGTGGCTCAAGACAGGCAACGACATTGGGCAAATAGCCACCGAAGGCCCTTGGAATTTGAGGTAATTAAATTTATGAAATTCAAGTCAAATTAAATATTTTGCCTATGGAACTAAGACTTGATTATGACTTTGTTAAAGGTTGGAGAGCTGGTGTTCTTAAAGATTTCCCCGACACGTGGCACCATTAGGTTCGAAAGGAGTGGAAAACTCAGCCCAAGATTCATTGGACCTTTTAGCATTCAGGAGAAAATAGGAGAAGTGGCATACCGTCTGGCATTGCCACCCTCTCTGGAAGGAGTCCATAACGTCTTCCACGTGTCGCAGCTGAGGAAGTATGTGTCAGACCCCAGCCACATTTTGGATCACTCAGAACTCGAAGTAGGCCAAAGTCTGACTTACCAGGAGCAACCCGTGGAGATACTGGATCGCTCGGAGAAAGTCCTACGGAACCAGGTTATCTCCCTGGTTCGCGTAGCTTGGAAGCACCATTCTCCCGGCGAATCCACCTGGGAGCGAGAAGACGAGATTAGAGAGCGATACCCCTATCTTTTTGAACCCTGACGTGTATTTTATTTCTCGGCCTTTCCTTTTGTGCCTTGTTATTCTTAAATTTCGAGGACAAAATTTTTGTAAGTTGGGTAGGTTGTAAACCCCCTGAATTTCTCAAATTATTAAATCTTGGATTTTTCCCAATTTTTTGGAATTTTCTGGGAATTTTCTGTAATTAAAATCAAGATTTTCAATTAATAAATAATTTTTAATTGGCAATAAATAATATTAAAATATCATGAAAATAATATTTTTGGGTGTAAAATGAAAATTTGGACTTAGGGTAATTTTTCTGGATTTATCGGGCCCCGAACCTATTTTTAAATTACCAAAAACTATTTTTTCTAAATTAATTAATTAATTACTATTATTATTATTATTATTGATTTTATATTCTATTTTTTTTCCATTTTTGGGCCCGGCCCGGCCCAGTGGGCCGAGCCCAGTAGCAGCCCAGCCCAGCCCCGCGTTAACGGGTCGGGCGGGTCGGCCTGTCCGGATCCGCGCCCGACCCGGAACCCGCATCACTGTCACCCAGCCCCCCCACGACCGAGAAACTCGCCGCCGCCGCATTTTCCGGCCGGAGAACCGCTTCCCACGTCCGCCTCCTCCTCCGGATCTCCCGCCCACGTCGTCCCCGGCCGAGCCCCTCGAGCCTCCTATAAATCCCCTCTGCTCCGCCCTTTTCCCCCCCCCAGACCGAACCCTAACCCTAACCACCTAACTCCGGCGACCCCGACCGCCGTCTACCTCCCTGCGCCGCCCAGCGCAGCGCCGCCGTCCATAGCCCCTCCACCCTGCTCCTCTCTCCTCCCCGCCACAGACCCCGACTCCTCCCCGCTGTCGAGAGCCGCCCGTGTCCAACTCCCCCCCCCGTCGCTCCGGTGCGTCGCCGCCCCTCGCCTGAGCCACCGCAGCCCCGGCCCGACCTCGCCAGCCTCCGGCGTGTCTTCCAGCAGCACCCGGACGCGGACACAGCACTGCCCTAGGTCGGACACAGAACAGGACACGTCCAGGACACGAGCTCGCGTGTCGGACACGGTTCAGAACCCCGATTTCTCAGTCCCCTTCAGGTACTCGTATCTTGCAACCCTGATCTCCGTTTTCGATTCTGTAAATTCCTACGCAAAGCCTGTATGACCCTCTCGATGTCCGGACAAACTGTTCGGGACATCGCGTCATGTGGTGATCGCACACCGCGATCCAAAAATAGGAAAAACCAGACCCTGTTTTACCCCCGGAACTGAGTACGCCCCGCCAAACGGGACGACTTGGTCGCGTGCGGTCTTCACAGATCCATGCGCACCGTCGATACGGACGTGTGAGACTTCGCGGAAGCTGATTCGGGTGTGCGTGCACACCGGAATCAACGCGTATCCGCGGACATCGCCCCATATTCGGCTTTTCTACAATTCACCCTAATTTCGTGCACACACGTCGGATCGAGACGAAACTTGCGCCATCGGACTCGTAGCAATATGCTGGTCCTGTGGGTCAAGTTTGGTTCGATTCTGAGAACGTTGACGAAATCGCGTGTCGTGGGCCCCACAGGCCCCGCTCGATGGGCGATTTTGTGTTCGGCTCATCGGAATCCAAATCTGGAAGTTCCGTTGGGTTCGTATCAGCGTTCCTGACCTGTTGACACTAAGTTTGGTGAATTTGGAGACCTTTGACCCGGACGCGTTTTTCGGTACAAAGCGGGCCCACCGGCGGACCCCGTTTTGACCCGAAATTACCGTTTCTGTCATTGTCTCCAAATTGGACCCAAGGACAGGCGTTTCTAGCTATTTGATATCTTCTGAGAGCGATGGTAATGTCTATTTCAGCTTTTGGACTCATCTCTGGACTTTTTCCCCAAGAACCAAATTAACCAGATCCAAACAACAGGCAAGTACCTGCACTTCAAGTTAATCTTTATATTGTGATAATTAAATTCTCTGCTCTACTAGTACTCTTGCTGATTACATGTAGTGTTAGAATACTATTTCATGTCTTGAATATTGGAATTTTATGTCTTATTTTTTATGTCGGGTGGGAGAATACTGAAAGGCATGTAGTTTACCCTTCCCCTTGCCGTGAATAATAGCTGTTGGTACACGACTGTCCATCTGCCGGATCTCGATTATTCGTGACTAATAGCCGTTCATGACGGCCGGATTAGCCTTATAAACCCCTACATGCCAACTAAGTATTCTAAAAACAAACACAAGTTTCATACAGATAACTTCTGGTCATGTTCTATTCTTGCTGACTGTGTAGTTTCTTTTTCTGATCGTTTACTTCTGTTTTCTCATATTCCTGTTTATAGTTTTGACTCTGAGATATTAACATTCCTTTATGCAATTTCCTTAACATGATATTCAATGTTTAATTGTCATAAATATTTAGTTTAACATTGTTGTGCACTGTGTACTTTGCTCCTTTCCTGACTGGATCTGTTGATTTAGGCGATGATGAGGATCTTGCCCCTACTTATTATGGTCCTTATGAGGGTACAGATGATACCTATGAGGAGCCAGAACCCACCCAGGAGACCCCTGCTGCAGAGTAGCTAGCAATAGCTATCTTTTATTTTGTTTCTTATCTTATTTAATCGGGTTTGTCCCCGATTTCATTTGAAATTCCTGTATTAAACATTTGAATTGTTGTCACATTTATTTCAGTTGTAAGTTTTAAGTTTCTATTCTCATTATTATCTTGCCTATGTTAATTGTGAATGAGTTAGACTAGTTAGATAGATTGACCTAGACAGCGTACTACCGCCGACTCTGCGGCGTAGGCTGGACGTACCCACGTACTCGTGCCCGAACTTCCGGGTGCGGGTCGTGACAACCAAGTTGGTTCAAAACCATGGTTCCTAATTGTTTGTAATTAATATTCTATATTATTATACTTTATTGTTGATATATAGGTATTGTGAGGTTTACCTTGGATTCACGTATCCGAAGATACGGTATCCTAATATTTTAGGATGTGGTTCCTATGACTTAGATTTTAGTATTTTGACCCAAGATTTTGGTGTTAGACTTGTACAACTTAGAAATAGATAGTTGACCTTGGTTTGACCATAGTTGACTTAGAGTTGACTATAGTTGACTTTTGACTTAGAATTGACTTATTGACCTGGAAGTTGACTAGTTTAACTTGTTCTCTTTTCGGGACCTTGTATTAATGTTGTATTCCATATCTAGGTCTTCGATGCACCGAGTCAGACATCTGTGAGACTATTCATTGGACTTCAGGTGAGTACATTCTCTGATAGTTTCTCATTTATGATATCCTCTATGTTCACTGTATCTAGTATAGATATCCATGTTCTCTTGACACTATGGTTACACGGATTGGTATATCCGGATTTCGTCATGAGATGTTATTCCTTGGTATATGGTGTATATGGTACAAGTATTATTTTATTGGTTATATTGTACATGTACAGACAATGATTCTCGGAAAGAGTCGCTATCTTCTAGGGGAATCTCGTGCCATAACATACCGTGGTTGGATCTATTATACCAGTCGAGGTGGAGAGTATTAGTATAGATATGTGATCAATATCCCTATTGAATAAAGTACTGATTACTAAATAGTGTTGATCATACACAGTACGTATGATTAGCCAGGCCGTATTGCATCTTGCCCAAGCCGATCACATGTTAAGCTAGTACTCACACACTTAGTCATTAGTATTATTATTTTATTGGCATATTGTTCATTATTGTATTTATTTCCAGTATTTTCTTATTGTACATATATCTCTTGTATCTATTGTGCATCTTGTTTATCCACATCTATTTACTGTTACATATTTTTTATCATTAATTAGAACTGCTGTTAGAGATGTACTCTGCTTCTTTCCTGACTGGATATATTTTTTTAGATGACACTGAGGAGTGGTACCCTACTTTTTATGGACCCCAGGATGTTGTGGGTTTAGATTCTGAGACCCTGGCTCAAGAGGGACTTATCCCAACTGAGACAGTTGACCCTGGAGTTGTAGCTTCGTAGTATTCTTTGTACTGGATTTGTCTCCAGCTTATTTCTGTATTTCTTCAGACTCATTGATGTATTATTTTAGACTCATGAGTTGTATTGTGACTATTCTATTCTTATCTGATTCGTGCTCATTTCTATCTTAGTTCTGTGATTGAGTATACTATCATTATTGGTGGTTCATTATATTGTTAGATAGATTATCTAGACAGCATTCTACCGCCGATTCTGCGGCGTAGGCTGGGCGTTGTTTCCGACTAGTACCCTTACACTGGGTGCGAGTCGTGACATATTATAGCCTAGTTTTGCAAGCTTATTCTTTTATCGAGCTTGTTCATGACATATGTGTTATTGGGGAAGCCTACTAATACATTGTCTAAATCAGAATCAGTGTATTATGGTTTGATCAACTTTAATGCACTTGGTTCGCTCTTTGCATGACTACTTTACTTGGATTAAGATATAGTTGACTCAGCATGTTAGACGAATATACTTGCCCTTTAGACATGTCCGAGCATATCTTATCGGTTACATAATTATACTGATATGAGCATGCGAATAGAAATTTATCAAAATAAGATTTTAATCCACAACTGCCCTGACAACTCTATTTTTGAATTCTTTAAATCGCCTTGAACCCCGTACTTGTATTCTATCACCTCCTTCTTGAATTCTTTGTTATTATTTTTTGTCTTCCCCTATTTTGGAAAGACGAACGTTCGTGCTTGGTATAAGTTTGATACACGGAGAGTACTAGATATACCCCATAGGCCAATCACATTACTTTGTGACTATCTTTTGTAATTAAGGGCATATCACAATATGATATATTTGGTGTTAAAACTTCTGAGGATATGTTGATATTTTAACTAGATGGCATACCCACGATGCTAATGGATGACACGAGTATCAATAGTAGTATTCTCTTTTCTATCACCATCTCGTCCCCTTGGGTTGCTCATCTTCTCTTCCATATCCATTCCTTGTCCCATGCTTAATTCTTTCTATCGTAGTTACATCTTTTCGTGCCATCATGAATTATTTGATTTACTTGAACCTCACCCTTATTTTGTTAGTTAAAACATAAATGGGTTAGTAATAATTAATAACTAAAAAGATGAGTTCATAATGATAACCCTTATGTATATGCACTATAACAATATCTATATTCTTTTATTATTTTTAAACCTTAAGTAGCATCCTTTAGTCTAACATGAATTAGTTTAATTTTTGAAATAGTTCATACTTCTAATAGTTTTATAAAGTTAGTCAAGACTTTAATTGTTGTTCTAAAACTTAGACTAAGCTTAGGAAAGAGTTGAAGGCACTTGTTACGAACTGATGACTATGACAAATTATTGGCGAGGTAGCGACAGCTGCAGCTAGACCATTATAGTAGAGTAGTCGAATTATTTGCAGACATACTGGCCAGGTGGCGTGGCAGTATTAGACTACGATACTTGGCGGTTACAGAGAAAAATCATGGTTATGAGATTCCAGACAAGTATCCCAAAATTTTTGACCCAATGAATAAATTCGTCTTACAACCTAGACAATAGCCTCAAACGACTTTGACTACTAGTAGAATTCTTGTAATTTAGGTAGTATAGATGAGTTAGAGGATAAAATAATAGTGTACAGACAATAAGGGAGGAAAGTGTTAGGATGGCTGACCATAACCTTTTAGGAAGCGCTGCAAGCTAGCAATGAAGTGTTAATCGCTATAGTAATTTATTACGAATATGGGTTAGTGTTAATTTCGAGGACGAAATTAATGTAAGTTAGGTAGAATGTAAACCCCCTAAAATTTTTAAATTTTATTTTAAGTATTTTTATTAAATTATTGAATTTCTTTAGAGTATTTTCATAGTTAATTAGAAAATAAATTTTATTGATTTAATTACTTAGATAAATACTCATTTAGAATTATTTCATACAATAATTTTTATTATTTTTGGAGTCTTGTTAAAAGGTGATAAATTTTCTAGAATTTATTTTGTGTGCAAATATTATTTTTCGATTTTTAACCTCATCTATATATGTAAATATATATATATGTTAATAAATAGAAAGTTATTAAGAATAATAATAATAGTAATAATAATAATAAGTAATATTAATAGTAATAGTAATAATAATAATAATAATAATAATAATAATAATAATAATAATAATAATAATAATAGTAATAGTAATAAAAAGAAAAAGAAAAAGAAAAAGATAACTAAACCTAAATACTAATCCTACCCCCCCCCCAGCGGAACCCCTCAGCCAGACTTCCCCCCCCCCCCCGCGGCCCGCACACTCTCTCTCTATATATGTATACATATACATATACATATATGTATTACAAACCTAAACCCTAACTCTAGCCCCGCACCGACCGACCGACCAACCAACCAACCGCCGGCGACCCTCGCTACAGCGGCCGGAGACCACCGCACAGCCGTCGCCACCGCAGCCGCCGCGGGCCGCCCGAGCGCGGGCATCAGCAGCAGCAGCGCAGTCCCGACTCCTCTCCTTTCAGGTGATGTATCTCCTTCATCTTTAATTCTTTTCTCGAGCGGTTTATCCGTGTACGTTCACAACCTAACCCTCTACGATTTCCTTCAAGCGGGACGAGTTTTCGTGTCCTGGATTGGTCGAAAAATTGACCAGAAGTTGGCCGAAAAACTGACCAAAAATAGTCCAGAATTTTAACCCAAACTTCCATGTTCATGCCTAATTTGCCACCAACCTGTTTAATATTTTTAAAATCTTATTGAAATATTTTCTTCTCAATATAACTGAGAATTTAACTATTCTTTTAGTTTTTATCAATTTATTTTATTTGTTAAATTATTCGACCTCCAAAACGACCAAAAACTTGGTAATTTAAAATTGAGATTTTGTGATACGAAGTGCGCCCCACCAAATAGGACTACCTCATCATGTACCAATTATACTGAAAGGCGCGTATGGTATATCTTGACGTGTGGGCTTTCGCGAAAGTTGATTCGGACATGTGCGCGTCGGAATCAACCTGTATCCGTAAAAAGTCCCTCTATTGCGACTTTTGTAAAACACCATCCCACTTTGTGTACGCTCGTCAGAATGCGACAAAACTTACGCCATTGGATTCGTAGTATCATGTTGATCCTGTGACCCAAGTTTTACGTGATTCTGAGACAGTTGACCAAGCCGTTTATTCGCGGGCCCTACGGTTTGACTTGAAGAGCGAATTTGTGATCGGCTCACCATAATCCAAAATTGGACATACCTTTGAGTTCTTATCGACGTTTAGAATTTTTTTGATCTATAATTTATCCCATTTAGAGACATTTACCTCTGACACGTATTTTGATGCAAGTGGGCCACATGTAGACCCTATTTGACCCAAAATTATCGTTTTGTCCCTGTGTCCAAATTGGACGAAAGCGTAGACTTTTCTGACCATCTCGCTTATTCTAGGAATGTTGGTGATATTTATTTCAGCATCCGGAGACGTTCATTCTGATGCCATAGTTTCTGATCCCTTGTGCTTGATGTCTGGACGCTTACACTATGCAGCTTTTATGTTAGACAAGTATACATTGCCAAATTGCTTACAGTATTTTGCATGCTTATCATATTTTTATATATATTTATTATATGTGTGCTTTCTTTCAGTCATAATTATATATTATATATGTTGACACACACTTGACACATAGTATCATGGGAGGGGAGGACAGTCTGTAGGCGTATGGGCTACCCACTCTGGTAAACCGTAGCAACTAGCACGCACTACGGTAGTTGTGTCGCGATGGTCGCTACCCTCGAGGTATGTCGATTTATGGTATCACGATGGTCGCTACCCTCGAGGTATGACGGCTTTTGATGTACATGGACGTGTGTGTGAGTTGTGAGATAGATAGAGTAGCCTACACATGCCCATACGTCGAAAAGTTATCCTCACTATGCATTTTCATATAGATTATCTAGTACAGCGTACTTATATATTTTGTCTATTATACATGTTTTACTGTATTCAATTGGCATGCTTCTATGTGTCTTGTTACGTCCCTCTGAGGACCTGATCCCTTTTCAGGTGTAGACGATCTTGACTATTCGCAGGAGCACGGATCAGGACTTGCTACTTCTCTCTCTTCCGAGGAGGTCTTCTCTTCGAGCCTCATTGATCATTAGATGTAATTATTTTATTTCTCTTATATTCTAGTTTGGTAGTGGATTTGTCTCCACCAAACTACTTATTCTTATCAAGCATTTTATACTTGATTCAGTTATATAGTTGATTGTTTATTTGATTCTGTGGATGAGATCTAGTTATGCCCTATGAATTATGACATAAATTTATACTACATGTGAATTATTGTTCATAATACAACGTACGTAAGTATTATGGTTTTCATATATTGGAGTTGTCATATACATACGGCTGGCATGCTTACGTATTCCTAGTCCTACGTATTTTGGGACTGGGGAATGACATTACATTTGAATGATAATCATATCAAGTTTACCTCTGAACGAGAATCATGTCAAGCAAATCAAGAATCATAGCTCGTGGAGCAAATGCTCGGTTCAGAACAAAGAATCATGGATTATCATATCAAGTTATGAATTTGGAAGACCCAGACTTGCATGTCGCGGACAACTTGGAAAAGGTGATCTTTGGATCTCAGTTCCACGGGCGGTCTTCGGGACCGATCCGGATGGAACTTAACGTTTAGTCTCATATGATTGGCAGGATGGCTGTAGCACACCATGTACTTTTATAAAATGCCATTCCCGTCAATGACTAGGTCTTTTATGGATAAGCCAGCGACAATTGTTCATATAGATAAGTCATCCTCGCTTAGCAGCTATCCGCGTGCGAGTCATTGCATCGCGCCTGAAAATCGGAAACACCTGAACGATCTTGAGTATAACACACTTGTACATATGGAGCACTTGAACATCTTATGCAACACACCTGAGTAATCTATGTAACTCGTACACCCGAACATAAATCTTATTCACAACACAGTGCTTGCATATGCTATTGCCCCTGAATTCATATATATAGATATATATGCCATTTCTTAGAATTAACTTAGTTTGTCTTGGACAGGGAAGGACAAATGGTAAGTCTGTAAGTCTCGTCGTGTTTCCTCTTATATCGTACGGTGCACTGCCACACGAGATAGGCTATTCAACATTGCCATAAAACTGATCCTAAGGCAACTAGAAAGATAACTTAATAGATGGTGCACGAAACCTATTGAACGTGTTTGAATTTGTCGAGCGGGCGAGTAGCCTTTCCACCAGTGCATTCATGTACTGATAACCTACCAGATTGCTTGTAGGGTGCGGGAGAACCTCGTTCAGTGCGGATGCCTCCTTCGTGCGTGCTAAGGCGTGGAGTTCACTTTGGAGCCTTGGAGCGCTGCGTCCGGAAGTGAAGCACATATACAAGACATAATATTGGAATATCGCCTATATCATTCCACAAATGTAGCCACTTGGCACGCTTTTACTGTTTCAAAGAGAGAGGCTTGAGCGACTTGTAATCTCGGCCTAGCGCCACCTGTAACACTTATTCAATATCAATAAAAAGTTTGCTTTACTTCAATACTTATATTATTCAATCCTTCCGCTATTGACGACTCTGTAAACTTGTTACCAATCGCCTATGCATTTATAATTCTGCTATACTCGGATAATCTGTGAGACTCTGTGGCTTATACCTCTTTCCGTGTAAACACCCAGATTTTTCAGAAATTAAAAATAAATTTTCAGAAATTTTTTGCTATTTTTTAACTAATTAAAAATAAATATTTTTTGGTATTAAATAAACTTTATGATTTTATTAAATATAAAAATATTATAAAAATAATATTTTTAGTGTAAAATAAAGAATTAGAAATAGTATAATTTTTTGGAATTTATTGGACCCAAAAACTATTTTTAAATACCTAAAAACATAAGTTTTAAATAAACCAGAATGAACCAAAATAAACCGGTTTAAACCTGAACTGAACCGAACCAAACTGGTTTAAACTAATTAGACCAACCCAACCCAGACCAACCCTAACTGGTCGGATCTGAACCCGCCGACTCGAACCCTCTAAACCCGACCCACTACCCTCTGCACAGTAAATGAGAAACCCGACGCCGCTCCGACTTTCCCTCTCCGCCTTTCCCGCCCCTTCGCCTTCCCTTTCGACCGTTCCCCCACCGCCGCTCCACCTCCCTGACCTCTCACCTCCCCGACCGACAACTTCCCTAACCGTCGCCGCCTCCGTTCGGCTCCCCGCCCTTCCCCCTCCCTGCAACCGACGACGTGCCCCTATATAAACCCCTCCCCTTCACAACCCCCACCGCCATCCGCCCTCCGGTGACCCCTAGCTCCCCGGCTACCTCTCCTCCGGCCGCCACCAACTCCGACCCACGATCCAGCACCCTCTCCAACCGACTCCGACGAAAACCCTCGAACTCCGAGCCCGATCCCCACCGCTGCCAGCACCACTTCTTCACCACTGCCTCCACTTCCCGGCGCCTCCGCCACGTCTCCCATCTGCCACGACCCTCCGGCCGACGAGATCCTCCAGCGACGACTCCCCCGCCGACCCCAGCAGCTGAGCAGCCACGACAGCAGCCGCAGCAGCGCCGCCACCCGCCGTCGACGTGTGCCGTGCCACCTCGCGTACGTGTTGAACAGTCGATTCCGGCCTCCTGTTTCGGTGAGTCTTTCTCTCTCCTCGTCGTGTCATTTTCTGAATGGTCTACTATGACATGTTTGCTGTGTAACCCTCTCGAACCCCGTGCAATCAGTTCAAGGTATCGCATCATGTGTCGGTCGCAAACCGTGACGCAAAGATGGAAAAATTTATCCCTATTTCTGAAATTCAGAAATTATCCCGAACTCACAAGTTCACGACTGTTTTGTGTGCAACCCGCTAAATAATTCTAAAATTCACTTGAACAGTAATTTAGACCATATAACCAAGTTTTAAAACACTATTTTAGTTTAATTTATTATGCTGTAGATTATGATTTATTCTCGGGTGAAGTTGACCAAAATCTTGGTTATTTAAAACCTAAAATTCTTTCGAACTGGGTGCGTTCCGCTAAACAAGGCAACTTGGTCGTGTGCAAATTTCACCAAAAGGTGTGTACCGTCAATACGAACGTGTAAGATTTTGCGGAAGTTGATTTGGATGTGCGTGCACACCGGAATCAACGAGTATCCGTCGAAATTGTCCCGTATCGACCCTATTCTGGAACTCGTTGTAACTTTGTGTTGCTCATCTTTTCGAAACAAAATATGTGCCATCGGATTTGTAGCATTTTGCTGGTACTGTGACCCAAGTTTGGTTCGATTCTGAGAACGTTGACAAAATCCCGTATCGCGGGCCCCACGGCTCCACTTGACGGGCGATCTTGTGATCGGCTCATTGAAATCCAGTTCTGGACATTCTGTTGGGTTCGTATCGTCGTTCTGGACTTGTAGACACTAAGTTTGACAAATTTGGAGAACTTTGTCTCTGGCACATTTTTTTGTGCGAAGTGGGCCACATGTGGACCCCGCTTTGACCAGAAACTGTCAATTTTGCCCATGTGTCCAAATTAGACTTATGGGTAGGCAATCCTAACTATTTCATATCTTCTGAGAATAGTGGTAGTGTTTATTTCAGCATTCGGAGGAGTACCTGAAGATCTTGTTGTGACCGAAGCAACTGTTGGAATCCAAACCCCATGCAAGTGTACATTGCCAATCTTGCAGTACTTGCTTTATATTATTCCCTTAATTTAATTATATGATATAAATGTTCAACCTAGGACCGTGTGACATTGCTTAGCGTCTGAATAATATTCGGGTGTCAACGCCGTACGCGGAGTTGTGTAACGTCACTTAGAGATTGATATCGTGACCCTATACATTTTCATGCTTACATTATCAAGTACGTCATACCATAAGACACCTGACAGTGTTCATGAGACAGAATCTTCCTGAGTTATTCATGGTGATTCTGTATAGGCTTACAGGATTCGTGACATAGACTTTATACATATGTATAGCTATCATTATGACTCGTTGCATTAGTTAGAGGTCTTGATCTTGCGTGTTATGGACATGAGACGTCGTGGACATGAGACGTATGATTACATTGTGTGGGAAGAGTCTTACCATATTAAAGGCTGATTATATTATATATATAGTTATTCTGGAGGTGCCTTAGACTCTGACACAGAGCTTTGGCACATGTACTGGCCCTTCGAGATAAATGTTGCTATGGGTTTCCCCGACACATAACCTATAGTAGTTTCAGTCTGAGTATGATTAATGCTCTCACTTGCATATCACATAGATAGTTACATAGTTTACCCTATTGATTCATTTATTATTGTACTGCATTGATTTGGCTTGAGTTATTCTTGTACCTTGCTATGTCCCCTGAGGACCTGGATCCGGATTATGTCCCCAGATATAGTAGAGGAGATATACTCCGAGGTGTACGGGACAGAAGGAGACGCTAGAGCAGTACCAGATCCAGAGGACGAGGTGATAGCCGAGGATTTCTCCTGAGTATATGTTTTATCTATATTCAGTCTTTGTTGTTGTTAGACTCTTTTATTTCCTGTCTATTGAACTGTTGTATCAGAATCTTTATCGGGTTGTTCTCCAAGATATTTATTGAGACTTGTTGATTATTATTTCACCTTGATGATTCTAATATTGATTGTATTTATCTTATGTGGATGAGATTAGTATCATAGACCTTTATTATTGTTTTATAGTTTAAGTACACAATAATGTGTCCATTAAATTAGGTTTGCCTATTGGAGGGTGCTGTTGGCCATTGCTACGTGTCTAGTCCCTCGGTATTTTGGGACTGGGACTGGGACTGGGACATGACATAGTTTTTTTTTATGGCCCATGCAGGTCAACGACTAAATTGTTTCAGTTTCAACTAAGGGACCGAGCAAGCCTGCGATAAGGATAGGATAAATTATAGGATCTCATCCATTTGATTGAATCGTTCTTGATCTCTATATCGGATTCGAATAATTTCTTGACTTACATCCTGCCTTGATTCCTCTGTGCGCCTCTTATAGTTCATTTTGGATGCAGAGTAATGGATCCACGAGCAAGCGATAGGACTCCTGCAGGAACACCACAAGGTGCTGTAGCCACCTACGAAGAAGATGGAGTGACGCCATTAAGTGGAGATCCCTCCACTCACCAAAGCAGTCAAGCAAATCAGCATACCTCAAGATTTTGGCGAGACGATATTCCACCACCATCGCAGTTTACTCCACTGATGCCTATTTTTCCATAAGGGCAGCCTCTGGACGGACATCAGATATTTTAAATGATCTACGCAATGATGCAAGCCCAACAGCAGATTCAACAAGAGGCTCTGCGTCACAAAGCGGAGAACTTGAGGAACAGCCTAATAACCGTACTGAAGCAGGCAAACCTACTAGCACGATGGCCATCGACAGGCTCTATCACCAATTTTCGCCAACTGAAGTCCCGTACCTTTTCTGGCAAGAAGGAGCCCACTGAAGTTGTAAACCCCCAGAGATTTAGCTATTTTAATTTAATATAATATTTAAAATTATTATTTTTAATATTAATTTCGATTAAGTAAACAAAAGTATCCCTTAAAAATATTTTCCATAACTTTAATTTTTAGGAGCACAACATTAGCCATTATCTCCAAACAAATTTTATATGCATGATCTAGACGAGCCCACCTTAATTTATGATTATCATATCCCACTCAAACATATCTTCTTGTGCTCTATTTTTAATGTAAAATATTCTGGTCAAAAACTTAATTTCTAGCACCTACAGTGCAACCGTTGACCATTCCAATTTAAATTGGAGATCTAATTTCGACCAATTCTTTCGACCTAATGCATGATCATGATCTATACTAGGTCTAAGACACACATGATACATGTATCCCACTCTATTGAACCTCTATGTGCTATCTACCCTCAATAGTCACAAATGACCAATTTCCTAGTGAATCGGACCAACCTAGTCAAACTAAACCGCAACGACCCGAACCTGACCCAACTAGAAGTAGTTGGACTTAACCTAGGTTGACTAAGCTAGGTTTGACCATCCATATTAAACATTATTTCAGTTTTGGATAGCCATGGGTTTACTAAATCATTAGGATGGAATGTAAAAGGAAAGGGGTTATAACTTGTGACCTTTCCTTACCCCATTGGTAACTCCAAACCCTTCCCCTCCCCACTAGGCTGTCCATAACTCCCATCTCTTCACCTCCCCCATTCAAACCACCTGAAGAAAACTTCTTCCTAACTCTCTTCCTCACACTTTCTCTTCACAAACTATCTCCAAATTCCTTCTCTATCTCCCTCCACACCTCCATCCATCCAACCCTACCCAGGCTGAATCTTAATTCAGCAATACCCCCACCAATCCGGCCCTATCTCCCTCCACAGTAAGTATCTTTTTCTCAAATTTTGTATGATTCTTCCTCTTCCTGTCCTTATCACTTTATCTTCACAAACCTTCCATCAAAATTCATTCTAAGTTTCACAAAAACAGCCCTTCATCAGAGGTGTCCAGGCTGAATCTGAATTCAGTGTATCCTCTTCTCAGGCCACTCCACCACCTCCATAGCCTCCAAACAACCACTACAGCACCCAAATGTCCTTATCCTACCTCTACTTAACAAGTTTCATTTATAACTAAGCACCTAAATCATTCTACAACTCTCCCAAACACCCCTTACAAAACGAAGACACCCTGCTAAATCTGCCAGCAATCGCACCACTTAAACACCTTGTTGCCACCAATTTCAGCACTAAAACCCCTTCAACAACCACCCTATCTTCATACTCTACCTCTCTCCTAATCTCTCTAATCCGCAAAGTACTTGGAAAAATGTTTTGAAGCCCCAGACAGTAGCTACGAGTCGAAGTGTCCAAATCTGGACAGATTTGTGCAAGCAGTGCACAACCCTCTTTTGCCTTCCCATTTCACTTTGGTAAGAGCTCCAACTCCTCATACTCAACCCTTTCTACATGTACTTCATATCCTTATTAAATTTCACTAACTTTGTATTCATATTTTTATGATATTATACCAAGAATATTTATTACTTCTCATGTCTAGACTTGAATGTTATTTATGCACTTGTTGTCCTATTCACTTTGCCATGATCTAAAACCCAAGCAACCACTTTCAAAATATAATTTTTACTGTAATTGTCACTAAATATCAGAATATATAAAAAAAATTTAGGATGTTATATATAAATAAATGCATGGTTGAGACATGATTAAATATTGTGCAACTAGTTGTGCATTTTGCCTAGGTTTTGTGATAGCTAGTTTTATTGTTTATAAATACTATGTTGGAATGTAGAAGATGTCATGCTAAGGTTGTTCACTAGTTATAGTAGTGCTTGCACACATGTTTCATGACAAATACAAGAAAGAAATGAGGTATATGCCATGATCTTATTATAAATTCAGATTTGACTTGTCTATGTATACTTGATATTTTGTAGTAGAACGAGAGTTGTATATAGTTGGATGAACGGATATACTTGAGAAATATAGTATGTGATTGTTTGTGATGACCCTAACTTGACCTATTGTTAATGCTCATGTGCATATTTTAATAGACAAAACTAACCCTAAGTTGGTTAACATAGTTTGACACTTAGTGAATACCAAGGTTGATGATATGTTGTATATGGAAATCTAGTGTGAGAACACCTAGTACCTATATGAACCTTCGTTATAACCATATTTATGAGGCTTGATGATGTTATGTGACTAGTAGGCTTGGTGTTTACACACTTTCTTGGTCCTTGACTAGTGAACCTTAGCCAACCTACTTTGTTAGAACCCCAAATTATTTTAGACTCTAAATAATTAATGGCATTGTATAAGTGGTATCCTTGATTAAATTAGACTCTAATTGTCTAATGATTAATGACGTAGAGTAGTTGTACTCTGGCGCATGCTTAGTGAACCATGTCATAGTAACTAATTTTATGATATTATATATTTAGGCTCTTGGGATCGCACGAGCGTGAATTCGAGAGCAGGTTCTTTGTATTATCAACTTGGAGTTCCAGGCAAGTGTATCTTGCCAACTTGCAGTTCTGTTATTTATTACTTTGACTTAATTATAAAATTATTGTACATGCTTAAACCTAGGGCCGTGTGACTTACTTAGCGTCCGATTAGTAGTCGGGTGCCAACCCCGTACGCGGAGTTGGGTATGTCATCTAGAAATGGACATTCGTGACCCTTTACATTCTAGTACTTGTTTTCATCAAGTACATTATAACCCAGGACACTTGACACCATACATATGACAGAATCTTCCTGAGATATTCATGGTGATTCTGTGTAGGATGTAGGATTGACATAGACATTATATTTATAGAGATTATATGACTGGTTGCATTAGATATGATCTCACGTGACATGGACATGAGACGTTATGGACATGAGACGTGTGGTTACATTGGGTGGGGAGAGATACAGGCTACAGGCTGTTCTATATATATCTACTACTATTGTGAGGTTGTAGACTCTCGAGCAGAGCTAGACCCATTACTTGTTATTACTGCTACCCGGCTCCCCGACATAGAGCTTGTAGCGGTCTCAGCCTGAGTACTAGTGATGCTCTCACTTACATTTCACATAGATGGATACATAGTTACCCTATTTATTTCATTTACTCTTGTGCTGCATTTATTTTGGCATGCTGTTTCTTGTACCTTGTTACGTCCCTCTGAGGACCTGGTGTAATGCCCCGTTTCCCCTATTCGGGGAGCACGGCCAAGAAATACTTACGACCGTCCGAACGGGACAGATTGAATTAAGATCCTTTCCTCGTTATGGATTGGTTTCTTCGGAATTAGGTCCCATATCCAATGGATTGTGCCTCAAGGATGGACTCGGCGGCAGAGTCGAGAGGGGCCTTTCCGTTGCGTTGGTTTCTTGTCCGTTTTTGTGCCGCTTGGTTGCTTTCTTGTTGGTTTTATGACTTGCGTTTTCTTGAACGGTTTCAATGGATTTCATTGCTTTCGTTCTTAGGATTTCGCATTTCGTATCGAGCCTTGGAGACCGAAGCAGGAGGTATTGATCATCCGTTGGTGCGTGCAGGTGATCGTGTAGACGACGCGCGAGCGGAGTCTTAGGGGTCTCTCCTTCTTCTTCCTATTCAACCAAACTTGTGAGTGGCTCTATTTCGATAAGCACCTTCTTTCCAAGGGCTCCGTCCATAATAAAAATTGACTCAGTTGTGCATTCAATCAAACGATACCAATTAAGTAACAAGTTGGATAACAAGATAAGATAAGAAGTAGGCTTGGAACACCCATTGCTTGTCATACAAAACCTTGCATAAATTCATTGATGCATGCATGTTCGTTGGGTGTTTAATGGGTTGGTATTTATTGATAGTTCAAAGTGTTCTTTTATAAACTGCTGCATGTTATTTCATATAACTGGTTGGTTGATTGTGATAGTACAGTAAGCAGTTTCGTACATGATGTTCTTTAAATCGCTAGTAAGTAAATCTATGAAGTTTGGTTCATAGAAATGGTCATGGGAATTCTTGTGCACAAGGGATCCAGGTTCCTGCGAACGGTTACCGGGGCACCAGGCCGTTTTGACCCGGGCGGAATCTACTTTCTTAGTCGTGCTTTAATGAGTTAGCACAGGGAGCGGGGAATTGTAGCGGGGCTAGCTACCCGCGCTGCAAGCGTCACCGCCAGCCCAGACTAAACCCATGATGGCTCCTAAACAACAAAGAAAGATATTGTGTATATTTAAACTGTGCAGACTAACTATGTCTTCGTGACAGGGAAGGCTATGGTAAGTTGTACAGGTGGTTCAGACGGTACAGGTAAAGTCACCGAACGGTGGCATGTGGAGTTATGTTATTTTGTTCTTGCATACCTGCTAAATGAAATCTGATCTAGGCAAGAATAGAAACCCACCTAAGAACATAATTGTAGCATACTCATTAGATCTCATCTCATGAGCTTGGTAAAGTTGAGCAGCTAGCCTTCACCAGTACTTTTTGAAGTACTGACCCTCGTTGTAGCAGGTTCCCCGGAGCAAGGCAACGCGGCGAGGAGCTGAAGTTCTCTCCGGACTTTTGGGATCCTTGGCGGTTCGTGGCCAAGACTTTTGGAGGCTCAAGCTAGAAGCCTTTCACTCTCTCCGTTGCTGAATATCGCTAAGGCGATGGTGCTTACTCGCACCCAAGGTGTTTTGTGCTTTATTAAATCTATGTAAAGGGACATAATGTATGGATCGGCTATCTCATTTTGCGTCCAAGTTTGTAAGCCCGTGGGGCATTTTATACTTTTGAGTCAAGCGATATAAAAAGATGTTCATTATGAATAAAAGAGAAACTTTTCTATGCCTCAACCTTGTGTTATCTTATATGTCCCCTCTGTTGCATTGTTCTAAAGAATATCCTTATGCCTAAGGCCTTGTGCATGCGCGCCCTATGCGTGCACGGCATCACGCCCGGGGGACGATTATCGATTAGCCGAAATCGGGGCGTGACATATTAGTATCAGAGCATGCTTCAGATCCTTTGATCTCACAAAGAAAGTTTCTAAAGAGGACCTTGTTCCTTCCGAGTAGACCCTTGAATTCGCTTGGCCAAAATGAGATACGTTCCATACAGTGAGTCCATAATATACCTTAAGACTAATACAAGTTACTTTCCTTTCAAGGAACGACTTCCGAGCCGGGGGCACAAGCGCAGATGGTGGCGCAGGTGCAAGCGAGTAGTTCAGGCACCTCGGGCAGCTCTGGGAGTCCAGCTGCCGCACCCTCTGCCGATCCGTTCGAGCGAATGATGCGTTTGATGGAGACGCAGCAGAAACAAGCTGAACTACGGCAGAGTCAGTTCGAGTCACGGATCGAGGCTCAATTCGTGGCACAGCGATTTCAGGCGGATACACAACAGAAGCAGATGAATAGTCTGCAAACAATGGTGACGAATATGGTCGCCAACAATCATTCTGCATCCGCCCCCGCAACCGTGCCTATAGTTGCTGAAGCCACCGGACCGCAGAATTCCCAGGATACCTTACCCTCAGGCAGAATGGGTCAATCGTGTCGATATCAGAATTTAAAAAGATGTGCCGTACTACGTTTAAAGGCACCGAGGACCCTTCCTTAGCGATGGACTGGCTGGTCGAGTTGGAGGACCACTTTGAAGCGCTGTGCCTAGACGAGACCAAGAAAGTGGCGTGTGCCCAGCTTCAGCTCCGACAAAATGCACATGACTGGTGGGATGTGCACAAGCAAGCTATTTTGAGTGAAGGTGGCACAACGGCTATCTCCTGGTCCGTGTTTCGCAAGGCCTTCGTGGAGGAATACCTTCCACCCGCCGTCCTCGCGAAAAGGAAGACGAGTTTGCGCTACTGAAGCAGGGAGACATGACGGTGCGTCAGTACGCTTCAGAGTTCAACCGACTTGCAAAATTTGCCAAGTCTCAGCTCGCCGATGCCGAAAGTCGTGCACGAAAGTTCGAGCTCGGACTACGACCTTCTATCCGTGCTCACGTCGTAGTGACTCAATATCGTACCATGCGGGAGTCCTTGAATCATGCACTGTCCCTAGAGTCGCAGTATCCTCCAGTTTGCACCGGCGCTGTGCAAAATTACAATCACAAGCGTCCTGCCAACACAGGAGGAAACAACGCGCATAAGCGCCACAACAACAACGGCGGCTCCCAAGACTCGAATCAAGGAAAGAGGCAAGGACAAAATTGTGCCTACTGCCGCAAGCCAGGACACCACGTCAGCGAATGTCGCGCGAGCAAAGGAGGATGTTTCAATTGTGGCAAGATGGGCCACATTGCTCGTAATTGTCCAACCCGCTCCAACGATCCATCTTTACACCGTCCGCAGCAGAATAATGACTCAGCTCAGGGTCAGGGGCAAACTCAACGAGCGAACCAGACACCGCAAAACGCTCAGGGCCGAGTCTATGCTTTGACTCGGGACGAGGCACTTGCATCGAACACGACGGTGTCAGGTATATTACTTTTTAATAATGTACCTGCTCGAGTATTGTTTGATTCTGGTACAACACATAGCTTCATTTCGGCGGATTTTACCGCCGAACACACATTCCCTATGACACCGCTAGGCTTAAACCTAAGTGTTAGCACTCCTTCGGGCGTAGATTTATCGGCTCGCTTAGTCTGTCGTGAAGGTAACATTTGCATCGGGGGACGGAGATTGTCATTAGATGCGATAGTTCTAGACATAAGGGACTACGATCTTATTCTGGGAATGGATTGGCTCGGCGCTTGTTCAGCTACAATCGACTGTGCGAAAAAGGAAGTCGTATTTCGTTTGCCCGACGAGATCGAGTTTTGCTTCACGTGCAGTCCTGAGTCGAAAGCGTCGAATGCCTGCATGGTGATCTCAGCAATGTCTGCTCGACGGATGATTCACTCCGGCTGCGAAGGGTACTTAGCGTCCGTTCGAGACACTCGGCAAGATTGTGCAAACGTTGAGTCTATTCCCGTTGTGGCGGATTTTCCTAATTTGTTTCCCTACGAGTTGCCAGACATGCCGCCCGATCGAGAGACAGAGTTCACTATAGACACATTCCCAGAAACTCGACCAATTTCCAAGACGCCGTATCGAATGGCCCCGGCAGAATTGAAGGAGCTTAAAGTACAGTTGCAAGACTTGCTAGATCGAGGATACATTCGGCTTAGTGTATCTCCGTGGGGTGCGCCTGTACTATTCGTAAAGAAAAAGGATGGCTCGTTGCGGCTCTGCATCGACTATCGAGAATTGAATAAAGCAACCATTCGTAACCAGTATCCTCTTCCAAGAATAGACGATCTTTTCGATCAGTTGCAAGCTGCCACGGTATTCTCTAAAATCGACCTCCGTTCGGGCTATCACCAATTAAAGATCAAGCCAGACGATGTGCCAAAGTCAGCTTTTCGAACTCGCTATGGCCATTATGAGTTCCTGGTGATGCCGTTCGGACTAACCAATGCACCCGCTGCCTTTATGAGTTTAATGAACCTTGTGTTCCGGCCCTATCTCGATAAGTTTGTAGTAGTATTCATCGATGATATCTTGGTGTATTCGAAGAGTGAGGAAGAACATGCAGAGCACTTGCGGACCGTGCTACAAACTCTTCGGGACAACCAGCTATATGCTAAACTGAGTAAGTGTGAATTTTGGCTAAGTAGTGTATCTTTCCTCGGGCACATCATTTCTGTGGGAGGCATCTCAGTCGATCCGAAGAAGGTGGAGGCCATTGTCGAGTGGAAGCGACCTGCATCCGTTAGCGAGATTCGAAGCTTCCTCGGGCTAGCGGGCTACTACAGACGGTTCGTGAAGGAATTTTCCAAACTTGCACTACCTCTGACTCGCCTCACACAAAAGGGAGTCGCATTTGAGTGGTCCGCCGACTGCGAAGCTTCGTTTAAAGAGTTAAAGCATCGCCTCACCTCTGCCCCGTTACTTGCACTACCAGACGAGATCTCGGGATTCCAAATATTTAGCGACGCGTCCGGGTAAGGCTTGGGGTGTGTACTTATGCAGCGAGATCGAGTGATAGCCTATGCCTTCAGGCAACTAAAGAAGCACGAGAAAAATTATCCTACACACGACCTGGAATTAGCGGCAATTGTCTTTGGCCTGAAATTGTGGCGACACTACCTTTATGGAGTGCCTTGTCGAATTTATACTGATCACAAGAGCTTGAAGTACCTATTCACCCAGACGGACCTCAACCTTCGTCAGCGCCGTTGGCTAGAATTGATAAAAGATTACGACTTGACGATAGACTACACGCCTGGAAAAGGGAACGTTGTAGCGGATGCTTTGAGTCGGATCTTCGTTGGATCTCTGTCAGTCGATCGCAGGTTACGAAGGGACTTAGAAGAGATGGGCATCGAACTCCGAATTCGATATCGTGGCGCACGGGTCGCTCAAATGCGATTCGTACCCAACCTAATAGAGCGGGTCACATCTACTCAGAAAGACGACCCTTTCCTAAGGAAGATGCACAAGCAGATTCTAGCGGGGAAGGCGAAGGACTTTGCAGTAGATGAAAATAGAGCGTTGCGGGTGAAAGGAAGGCTATGCGTCTCCGATGATTCAGAACTTAGAAAGGAGATCCTTGCGGAAGCTTATTACGCAGCCTATATGATCCATCCCGGGAGCACGAAGATGTATAAGAACCTCCGAACGACCTTCTGGTGGCACGACATGAAGAAAGATGTTGCACTCTTTGTGTCCCAATGCATAACTTGTCAAAGGGTGAAAGCAGAGCATCAGAGGCCGGGCGGGGAGATGCAAAATCTTGCTATCCCAGAATGGAAGTGGGAGCACATCTGCATGGATTTCATTGTTGGCCTGCCAAGGACGCAACGGGGGAACGACGCAATCTGGGTTATCGTCGACCGGTTAACCAAGTCTGCACACTTCATTGCCATCAAAAGTACTTGGAGCGCCGATCGCCTCGCCCAGACCTACCTTGACGAGATAGTCCGGCTGCACGGAGTGCCAGTTTCTATAGTATCAGATCGGGACGGGCGATTCATCTCGCATTTCTGGGAGAGCCTTCAGTTGGCGATGGGGACCAAGTTGAAGTTCAGCTCAGCCTATCATCCACAAACAGATGGTCAGACGGAACGAGTGAATCAGATACTAGAAGACATGTTGCGCCTCTGCGTGATCGATTCGAAGTCAAGTTGGGACGTCTACCTGTCGCTGGCCGAATTTGCATACAACAACAGTTATCAGTCCAGCATCGAGATGGCTCCATACGAGGCTTTGTATGGGCGGAAGTGTAGGTCACCAATCTGCTGGGACGAAGTCGGAGAACGGCAAATCCTTGGGCCGGAGCTGGTTGAACAAACCGTCCGAAAGGTTTGGTTGATTCGTGAACGGTTGAAGACAGCACAAAGCCGACAAAAGAGTTATGCCGATGCTCGATGTCGCCCCCTTGAATTCTTTGAAGGGGACCATGTGTTCTTGAAAGTCTCGCCTATGCGCGGAGTCATGCGGTTCAGAGTAAAAGGAAATCTAAGTCCGAGATTTGTTGGACCGTTTGAAGTTCTCAAACGGGTTACTCCGGTCGCCTATCAAGTTGCTTTGCCGCCTGCCCTATCAGAAGTACACGATATTTTTCACGTTTCTCAGCTGAGAAAGTTTGTACACGACCCGAACCACATAGTCGACTTGGGGCAGTTGAATCTGCAAGCGGACTTGTCGTACGCGGTGGAGCCCGTCCAAGTTTTGGATCGTAAAGAGAAGCAGTTGCGGAACCGAACCGTCTCGCTAGTGCGCGTCCTGTGGCGGAACCACTCGGTCGAGGAGTCGATCTGGGAACTTGAAGCTGATATGAGGAAAAGGTTCCCCTCATTATTCCTTAGTGGTAGGTTCTATTTCTAAGTTTCGGGACGAAACTTTCTTTTGGATGGTTATGATGTAATGCCCCGTTCCCCTTATTCAGGGAGCGCGGCCAAGAAATACTTACGACCGTCCGAACGGGACAGATTGAATTAAGATCCTTTCCTCGTTATGGATTGGTTTCTTCGGAATCAGGTCCCATATCCAATGGATTGTGCCTCAAGGATAGACTCGGCGGCAGAGTCGAGAGGGGCCTTTCCGTTGCGTTGGTTTCTTGTCCGTTTTCGTGCCGCTTGGTTGCTTTCTTGTTGGTTTTATGACTTGCATTTTCTTGAACGGTTTCAATGGATTTCATTGCTTTTGTTCTTAGGATTTCGCATTTCGTATCGAGCCTTGGAGACCGAAGCAGGAGGTATTGATCATCCGTTGGTGCGTGCAGGTGATCGTGTAGACGACGCGCGAGCGGAGTCTTAGGGGTCTCTCCTTCTTCTTCCTATTCAACCAAACTTGTGAGTGGCTCTATTTCGATAAGCACCTTCTTTCTAAGGGCTCCGTCCATAATAAAAATTGACTCAGTTGTGCATTCAATCAAACGATACCAATTAAGTAACAAGTTGGATAACAAGATAAGATAAGAAGTAGGCTTGGAACACCCATTGCTTGTCATACAAAACCTTGCATAAATTCATTGATGCATGCATGTTCGTTGAGTGTTTAATGGGTTGGTATTTATTGATAGTTCAAAGTGTTCTTTTATAAACTGCTGCATGTTATTTCATATAACTGGTTGGTTGATTGTGATAGTACAGTAAGCAGTTTCGTACATGATGTTCTTTAAATCGCTAGTAAGTAAATCTATGAAGTTTGGTTCATAGAAATGGTCATGGGAATTCTTGTGCACAAGGGATCCAGGTTCCTGCGAACGGTTACCGGGGCACCGGGCCGTTTCGACCCGGGCGGAATCTACTTTCTTAGTCGTGCTTTAATGAGTTAGCACAGGGAGCGGGGAATTGTAGCGGGGCTAGCTACCCACGCTGCAAGCGTCGCCGCCAGCCCAGACTAAACCCATGATGGCTCCTAAACAACAAAGAAAGATATTGTGTATATTTAAACTGTGCAGACTAACTATGTCTTCGTGACAGGGAAGGCTATGGTAAGTTGTACAGGTGGTTCAGACGGTACAGGTAAAGTCACCGAACGGTGGCATGTGGAGTTATGTTATTTTGTTCTTGCATACCTGCTAAATGAAATCTGATCTAGGCAAGAATAGAAACCCACCTAAGAACATAATTGTAGCATACTCATTAGATCTCATCTCATGAGCTTGGTAAAGTTGAGCAGCTAGCCTTCACCAGTACTTTTCGAAGTACTGACCCTCGTTGTAGCAGGTTCCCCGGAGCAAGGCAACGCGGCGAGGAGCTGAAGTTCTCTTCGGACTTTTGGGATCCTTGGCGGTTCGTGGCCAAGACTTTTGGAGGCTCAAGCTAGAAGCCTTTCACTCTCTCCGTTGCTGAATATCGCTAAGGCGATGGTGCTTACTCGCACCCAAGGTGTTTTGTGCTTTATTAAATCTATGTAAAGGGACATAATGTATGGATCGGCTATCTCATTTTGCGTCCAAGTTTGTAAGCCCGTGGGACATTTTATACTTTTGAGTCAAGCGATGTAAAAAGATGTTCATTATGAATAAAAGAGAAACTTTTCTATGCCTCAACCTTGTGTTATCTTATATGTCCCCTCTGTTGCATTGTTCTAAAGAATATCCTTATGCCTAAGGCCTTGTGCACGCGCGCCCTACGCGTGCACGACATCACGCCCGGGGGACGATTATCGATTAGCCGAAATCGGGGCGTGACACCTGGTCCCTTGCCAGTTTTGCAGCATAGACCGTTGTGGAGCCTGTTTGGAGTTGCTGATGTGTGTTGCTTTGTCTTACAGGAATTGGTGCCAGGTACTTATATCTTTCTTCCGGATTCATGGTTATTATTTATATTATTTATTCATCTGCTGATATAGCCTAGTTTTATAGACTCATATTCCTTTCTCGAGTCTATTCGAGCTTATGTGTTACTGGCGGCCGACTTTAGCACATGTAGCTCATTCTTGTATATTCTGATCAATGTGGATTGAGACATAGATATTTATATTTACTTGATTATATAGATAGTGACCATTTTAATACAGCTTATACGTATTCGAGTCGGATCGGAGTCTGGTCGAATGCGTAGCTGGCATGTTACGTATTCCTAGTCCTACTTATTTTGGGACTGGGGCGTGACATATTTTTGTGGTGGCCCATGCAGGTCTTGATTAAATCGTTTCGGTTATTTTTCAATACCGAGCGAGCCTGTAATTAGGATTAATAGTATTAGTATCTCAATCCACAACTGATTTGAAAATTCTTTAGCATTTGATTATCGCCCTTGGACTTCATAATTGTACTCTTTTATTTTCCTCGGCATCCTTAATATTGTTTATCATCTCTCCTTATTTCAGAGAGATGAATGTTCGTGCATGGTGTTTCCTCCAAAAGCAGATCCTTGTCAAGGCGGAAGAAGACATGTTAGATATAAATTTTTGAGAAGATGGTTACCCTTAGTAGGATAGGTAGATAGGTTATTCCTATATGCTAGAGCTAGTATAGATTGTTAGCATGAGAATTAAATATAGTATTAGAGACCTAGAACTAATAAAACCTTACCCTTGCTTAAGGTAGCCGTAATTTGGAAGTATTAGAAGTTAGCAAGATGGTTTAGAATACTTTATGGAATACATAGCTATATGCTAGGGATCAAATGTGGCTCATGATGGTGATACAAGAAATTATATTATGACCTTAAGAAATTGGAACCTTACGTAACATGCCATAGTGGTTAAATCTCTAGTTGTCTTGTGACTTTTAGTATCAAAAATAGATCTTATGACCCCTTAAATTATTGATGACTATAGGTCTGGACTAAATAGATATGTAGATTGCTAGACCTAATGTTTGAGTAATTAGATAACTCAAGTACTAAAGTATAGCTTTCAAAATCAAATTAGATGTATTTGATTAACTGGGTTGTTAGTGTTAATTGAACAAGTGAGTACCACCAGTTAACAAGCTAGTATCTGTGATAGAGAAAATAGGTTGAAGGATGAGAGTTTTATGTTATAGTCTTGAGTTAGATATAGTAAATTGCCTATAATAGATGATAAGCTATAATAAGATGGTAACCATATAGTTTCGATGAAGGGTATACATGGAATGAACAAGAAGAAAATCTCAGGTTCAAGGTGAAGAAGGTAGAATGGTAACAAGAAGAGTCACGAGAAGTGCATGATCTTGAGCATTTTAAATTAAGAGAAAGATCTAGGAAGGACTGAAGATTTATCACTCGGCATTTGCCTAGAAGATCTATACTACGAAGCAGAAAGTACTGGGTCATGATTGACGAAGCTTATAATTGAAAACAAGATTAACATACAAAAAGTATATGAAGGTGAGTAGGAAACAAATGATAAGGGAAAGATATTATGGTCGCATAATCCAAAGAGAAAGGATTGTGGTATGGACTTTAAGAATAATAATTTTAGCATTTATGAATTATAATGCTTTTAGAATTTTGAGAATTTAGTGTGAGTAAAAATTGTCGATCAGTCTCGAAGTGATACAAATTTTAAGGAATTAAACACAGGTTCAGAATCACATACTGACTTGTTAGTCATTCTGTAGAGGATTATCACAAGACCCTTAGATTATAGATTTACATATGGTAGAAAAGTGTAAATAGAAAATAGAAGTCTTATATGAATGATAGCTGAATATTGTAAATTTACACATAAACTTATTAGGGCCAGGGATTTAGATTTTTGACTAATAGGGTATGATCTTGCTGGACCTATCCCCAGTAGTAGGTGATGAGAACCTATTTTTAATTTACCATGGCCGATAGAATTTTGGAATTTTAGAAATCTTATTCTTTTTATTGTATTGATTATATTTTTATCTAGGATATTTAGAATGATTGAATATATATTTATTACATAATTTCTATATATATATTTTTGCACTACGTATTTGAATAGGGGCTTATGTCGTATTTTATTATATGTATTTCTCTTAGGAATCATTGAGTTGAGATTCAAGACTATGTATGACTGACTGACTAGATTAGACTTATTGCTGCTAAGAGCAATTATAAAAAGTTAGATTAGAGTATTTTATTGGGGATACTATAGGTTGATGATGTTGTACCAAGGAAAGAATAAAAATATAATAGCAGTCTTAGCTGTAGAATAAAGAATTTAGATACAACATAGGTAGTCTTGAATATTTTGTGCTTGTAAGATTTTAGTGCCTAACCCATGCACTCCTTTGAGAGTTAAGATATGGCATTATTTTTCTTCTAAATATTGAAAGATTCAAACTGAGTTTGTGTTACGGCATCCTTGTGAAACCTAGGCCTATAGGTGGTGAATTTTTCTAGATGACGATTAGCATGATAACAATAATGAGATAGTACATGGTGGTAAAAATATATTTTGAGGACCAACATCCTTAGACGATTAAATTGTATGTATATGAAAGTTTAAGGTTTTAGAATGGGTATGAGTAAGTACCAAGATATATTTATATATTTAGATATATGATGAGTTGTGGTTGGAGAGATAGATTTTGAATTTCGAGGACAAAATTTTTCTAAGGTGGATAGATTGTAAACCCCCAGAGATTTAGCTATTTTAATTTAATATAATATTTAAAATTATTATTTTTAATATTAATTTTGATTAAGTAAACAAAAGTATCCTTTAAAAATATTTTCCATAACTTTAATTTTTAGGAGCACAACATTAGACATTATCTCCAAACAAATTTTATATGCATGATCTAGACGAGCCCACCTTAATTTATGATTATCATATCCCACTCAAACATATCTTCTTGTGCTCTATTTTTAATGTAAAATATTCGGGTCAAAAACTTAATTTCTAGCACCTACAGTGCAACGTTGACCATTCCAATTTAAATTGGAGATCTAATTTCGACCAATTCTTTCGACCTAATGCATGATCATGATCTATACTAGGTCTAAGACACACATGATACATGTATCCCACTCTATTGAACCTCTATGTGCTATCTACCCTCAATAGTCACAAATGACCAATTTCCTAGTGAATCGGACCAACCTAGTCAAACTAAACCGCAACGACCCGAACCTGACCCAACTAGAAGTAGTTGGACTTAACCTAGGTTGACTAAGCTAGGTTTGACCATCCATATTAAACATCATTTCAGTTTTGGACAGCCATGGGTTTACTAAATCATTAGGATGGAATGTAAAAGGAAAGGGGTTATAACTTGTGACCTTTCCTTACCCCATTGGTAACTCCAAACCCTTCCCCTCCCCACTAGGCTGTCCATAACTCCCATCTCTTCACCTCCCCCATTCAAACCACCTGAAGAAAACTTCTTCCTAACTCTCTTCCTCACACTTTCTCTTCACAAACTATCTCCAAATTCCTTCTCTATCTCCCTCCACACCTCCATCCATCCAACCCTACCCAGGCTGAATCTTAATTCAGCAATACCCCCACCAATCCGGCCCTATCTCCCTCCACAGTAAGTATCTTTTTCTCAAATTTTGTATGATTCTTCCTCTCCCTGTCCTTATCACTTTATCTTCACAAACCTTCCATCAAAATTCATTCTAAGTTTCACAAAAACAGCCCTTCATCAGAGGTGTTCATGCTGAATCTGAATTCAGTGTATCCTCTTCTCAGGCCACTCCACCACCTCCATAGCCTCCAAAAAACCACTATATCACCCAAATGTCCTTCTCCTACCTCTACTTAACAAGTTTCATTTATAACTAAGCACCTAAATCATTCTACAACTTTCCCAAACACCCCTTACAAAACGAAGACACCCTGCTGAATCCGCCAGCAATCGCACCACTTAAACACCTTGTTGCCACCAATTCCAGCACTAAAACCCCTTCAACAACCACCCTATCTTCATACTCTACCTCTCTCCTAATCTCTCTAATCCGCAAAGTACTTGGAGAAATGTTTTGAAGCCCCAGACAGTAGCTACGAGTCGAAGTGTCCAAATCTGGACAGATTTGTGCAAGCAGTGCACAACCCTCTTTTGCCTTCCCATTTCACTTTGGTAAGAGCTCCAACTCCTCCTACTCAACCCTTTCTACATGTACTACATATCCTTATTAAATTTTACTAACTTTGTATTCATATTTTTATGATATTATACCAAGAATATTTATTACTTCTCATGTCTAGACTTGAATGTTATTTATGCACTTGTTGTCCTATTCACTTTGCCATGATCTAAAACCCAAGCAACCACTTTCAAAATATAATTTTTACTGTAATTGTCACTAAATATCAGAATATATAAAAAAAATTTAGGATGTTATATATAAATAAATGCATGGTTGAGACATGATTAAATATTGTGCAACTAGTAGTGCATTTTGCCTAGGTTTTGTGATAGCTAGTTTTATTGTTTATAAACACTATGTTGGAATGTAGAAGATGTCATGCTAAGGTTGTTCACTAGTTATAGTAGTGCTTGCACATATGTTTCATGACAAATACAAGAAAGAAATGAGGTATATGCCATGATCTTATTATAAATTCAGATTTGACTTGTCTATGTATACTTGATATTTTGTAGTAGAACGAGAGTTGTATATAGTTGGATGAACGGATATACTTGAGAAATATAGTATGTGATTGTTTGTGATGACCCTAACTTGACCTATTGTTAATGCTCATGTGCATATTTTAATAGACAAAACTAACCCTAAGTTGGTTAACATAGTTTGACACTTAGTGAATACCAAGGTTGATGATATGTTGTATATGGAAATCTAGTGTGAGAACACCTAGTACCTATATGAACCTTCGTTATAACCATATTTATGAGGCTTGATGATGTTATGTGACTAGTAGGCTTGGTGTTTACACACTTTCTTGGTCCTTGACTAGTGAACCTTAGCCAACCTACTTTGTTAGAACCCCAAATTATTTTAGACTCTAAATAATTAATGGCATTGTATAAGTGGTATCCTTGATTAAATTAGACTCTAATTGTCTAATGATTAATGACGTAGAGTAGTTGTACTCTGGCGCATGCTTAGTGAACCATGTCATAGTAACTAATTTTATGATATTATATATTTAGGCTCTTGGGATCGCACGAGCATGAATTCGAGAGCAGGTTCTTTGTATTATCAACTTGGAGTTCCAGGCAAGTGTATCTTGCCAACTTGCAGTTCTGTTATTTATTACTTTGACTTAATTATAAAATTGTTGTACATGCTTAAACCTAGGGCTGTGTGACTTACTTAGCGTCCGATTAGTAGTCGGGTGCCAACCCCGTACGCGGAGTTGGGTATGTCATCTAGAAATGGACATTCGTGACCCTTTACATTCTAGTACTTGTTTTCATCAAGTATATTATAACCCAGGACACTTGACACCATACATATGACAGAATCTTTCTGAGATATTCATGGTGATTCTGTGTAGGATGTAGAATTGACATAGACATTATATTTATAGAGATTATATGACTGGTTGCATTAGATATGATCTCACGTGACATGGACATGAGACGTTATGGACATGAGACGTGTGGTTACATTGGGTGGGGAGAGACACAGGCTACAGGCTGTTCTATACATATCTACTACTATTGTGAGGTTATAGACTCTCGAGCAGAACTAGACCCATTACTTGTTATTACTGCTACCGGCTCCCCGACACAGAGCTTGTAGCGGTCTCAGCCTGAGTACTAGTGATGCTCTCACTTGCATTTCACATAGATGGATACATAGTTACCCTATTTATTTCATTTACTCTTGCACTGCATTTATTTTGGCATGCTGTTTCTTGTACCTTGTTACGTCCCTCTGAGGACCTAGTCCCTTGCCAGTTTTGCAGCATAGACCGTTGTGGAGCCTGTTTGGAGTTGCTGATGTGTGTTGCTTTGTCTTACAGGAATTGGTGCCAGGTACTTATATCTTTCTTCCGGATTCATGGTTATTATTTATATTATTTATTCATCTGCTGATATAGCCTAGTTTTATAGACTCATATTCCTTTCTCGAGTCTATTCGAGCTTATGTGTTACTGGCGGCCGACTTTAGCACATATAGCTCATTCTTGTATATTCTGATCAATGTGGATTGAGACATAGATATTTATATTTACTTGATTATATAGATAGTGACCATTTTAATACAGCTTATACGTATTCGAGTCGGACCGGAGTCTGGTCGAATGCGTAGCTGGCATGTTACGTATTCCTAGTCCTACTTATTTTGGGACTGGGGCGTGACATGTTTTTGTGGTGGCCCATGCAGGTCTTGATTAAATCGTTTCGGTTATTTTTCAATACCGAGCGAGCCTGTAATTAGGATTAATAGTATTAGTATCTCAATCCACAACTGATTTGAAAATTCTTTAGCATTTGATTATCGCCCTTGGACTTCATAATTGTGCTCTTTTATTTTCCTCGGCATCCTTAATATTGTTTATCATCTCTCCTTATTTCAGAGAGATGAATGTTCGTGCATGGTGTTTCCTCCAAAAGCAGATCCTTGTCAAGGCGGAAGAAGACATGTTAGATATAAATTTTTGAGAAGATGGTTACCCTTAGTAGGATAGGTAGATAGGTTATTCCTATATGCTAGAGCTAGTATAGATTGTTAGCATGAGAATTAAATATAGTATTAGAGGCCTAGAACTAATAAAACCTTACCCTTGCTTAAGGTAGCCGTAATTTGGAAGTATTAGAAGTTAGCAAGATGGTTTAGAATACTTTATGGAATACATAGCTATATGCTAGGGATCAAATGTGGCTCATGATGGTGATACAAGAAATTATATTATGACCTTAAGAAATTGGAACCTTACGTAACATGCCATAGTGGTTAAATCTCTAGTTGTCTTGTGACTTTTAGTATCAAAAATAGATCTTATGACCCCTTAAATTATTGATGACTATAGGTCTGGACTAAATAGATATGTAGATTGCTAGACCTAATGTTTGAGTAATTAGATAACTCAAGTACTAAAGTATAGCTTTCAAAATCAAATTAGATGTATTTGATTAACTGGGTTGTTAGTGTTAATTGAACAAGTGAGTACCACCAGTTAACAAGCTAGTATCTGTGATAGAGAAAATAGGTTGAAGGATGAGAGTTTTATGTTATAGTCTTGAGTTAGATATAGTAAATTGCCTATAATAGATGATAAGCTATAATAAGATGGTAACCATATAGTTTCGATGAAGGGTATACATGGAATGAACAAGGAGAAAATCTCAGGTTCAAGGTGAAGAAGGTAGAATGGTAACAAGAAGAGTCACGAGAAGTGCATGATCTTGAGCATTTTAAATTAAGAGAAAGATCTAGGAAGGACTGAAGATTTATCACTCGGCAGTTGCCTAGAAGATCTATACTACGAAGCAGAAAGTACTGGGTCATGATTGACGAAGCTTATAATTGAAAACAAGATTAACATACAAAAAGGATATGAAGGTGAGTAGGAAACAAATGATAAGGGAAAGATATTATGGTCGCATAATCCAAAGAGAAAGGATTGTGGTATGGACTTCAAGAATAATAATTTTAGCATTTATGAATTATAATGCTTTTAGAATTTTGAGAATTTAGTGTGAGTAAAAATTGTCGATCAGCCTCGAAGTGATACAAATTTTAAGGAATTAAACACAGGTTCAGAATCACATACTGACTTGTTAGTCATTCTGTAGAGGATTATCACAAGACCCTTAGATTATAGATTTACATATGGTAGAAAAGTGTAAATAGAAAATAGAAGTCTTATATGAATGATAGCTGAATATTGTAAATTTACACATAAACTTATTAGGGCCAGGGATTTAGATTTTTGACTAATAGGGTATGATCTTGCTGGACCTATCCCCAGTAGTAGGTGATGAGAACCTATTTTTAATTTACCATGGCCGATGGAATTTTGGAATTTTAGAAATCTTATTCTTTTTATTGTATTGATTATATTTTTATCTAGGATATTTAGAATGATTGAATATATATTTATTACATAATTTCTATATATATATTTTTGCACTACGTATTTGAATAGGGGCTTATGTCGTATTTTATTATATGTATTTCTCTTAGGAATCATTGAGTTGAGATTCAAGACTATGTATGACTGACTGACTAGATTAGACTTATTGCTGCTAAGAGCAATTATAAAAAGTTAGATTAGAGTATTTTATTGGGGATACTATAGGTTGATGACGTTGTACCAAGGAAAGAATAAAAATATAATAGCAGTCTTAGCTGTAGAATAAAGGATTTAGATACAACATAGGTAGTCTTGAATATTTTGTGCTTGTAAGATTTTAGTGCCTAACCCATGCACTCCTTTGAGAGTTAAGATATGGTATTATTTGTCTTCTAAATATTGAAAGATTCAAACTGAGTTTGTGTTGCGGCATCCTTGTGAAACCTAGGCCTATAGGTGGTAAATTTTTCTAGATGACGATTAGCATGATAACAATAATGAGATAGTACATGGTGGTGAAAATATATTTTGAGGACCAACAGCCTTAGACAATTAAATTGTATGTATATGAAAGTTTAAGGTTTTAGAATGGGTATGAGTAAGTACCAAGATATATTTAGATATTTAGATATATGATGAGTTGTGGTTGGAGAGATAGATTTTGAATTTCGAGGACGAAATTTTTCTAAGGTGGATAAATTGTAAACCCCCAGAGATTTAGCTATTTTAATTTAATATAATATTTAAAATTATTATTTTTAATATTAATTTCGATTAAGTAAACAAAAGTATCCCTTAAAAATATTTTCCATAACTTTAATTTTTAGGAGCACAACATTAGACATTATCTCCAAACAAATTTTATATGCATGATCTAGACGAGCCCACCTTAATTTATGATTATCATATCCCACTCAAACATATCTTCTTGTGCTCTATTTTTAATGTAAAATATTCGGGTCAAAAACTTAATTTCTAGCACCTACAGTGCAACCGTTGACCATTCCAATTTAAATTGGAGATCTAATTTCGACCAATTCTTTCGACCTAATGCATGATCATGATCTATACTAGGTATAAGACACACATGATACATGTATCCCACTCTATTGAACCTCTATATGCTATCTATCCTCAATAGTCACAAATGACCAATTTCCTAGTGAATCGGACCAACCTAGTCAAACTAAACCGCAACGACCCGAACCTGACCCAACTAGAAGTAGTTGGACTTAACCTAGGTTGACTAAGCTAGGTTTGAACATCCATATTAAACATCATTTCAGTTTTGGACAGCCATGGGTTTACTAAATCATTAGGATGGAATGTAAAAGGAAAGGGGTTATAACTTGTGACCTTTCCTTACCCCATTGGTAACTCCAAACCCTTCCCCTCCCCACTAGGCTGTCCATAACTCCCATCTCTTCACCTCCCCCATTCAAACCACCTGAAGAAAACTTCTTCCTAACTCTCTTCCTCACACTTTCTCTTCACAAACTATCTCCAAATTCCTTCTCTATCTCCCTCCACACCTCCATCCATCCAACCCTACCCAGGCTGAATCTTAATTCAGCAATACCCCCACCAATCCGGCCCTATCTCCCTCCACAGTAAGTATCTTTTTCTCAAATTTTGTATGATTCTTCCTCTCCATGTCCTTATCACTTTATCTTCACAAACCTTCCATCAAAATTCATTCTAAGTTTCTCAAAAACAGCCCTTCATCAGAGGTGTCCAGGCTGAATCTGAATTCAGTGTATCCTCTTCTCAGGCCACTCCACCACCTCCATAGCCTCCAAAAAACCACTATATCACCCAAATGTCCTTCTCCTACCTCTACTTAACAAGTTTCATTTATAACTAAGCACCTAAATCATTCTACAACTCCCCCAAACACCCCTTACAAAACGAAGACACCCTGCTGAATCCGCCAGCAATCGCACCACTTAAACACCTTGTTGCCACCAATTCCAGCACTAAAACCCCTTCAACAACCACCCTATCTTCATACTCTACCTCTCTCCTAATCTCTCTAATCCGCAAAGTACTTGGAGAAATGTTTTGAAGCCCCAGACAGTAGCTACGAGTCGAAGTATCCAAATCTGGACAGATTTGTGCAAGCAGTGCACAACCCTCTTTTGCCTTCCCATTTCACTTTGGTAAGAGCTCCAACTCCTCCTACTCAACCCTTTCTACATGTACTTCATATCCTTATTAAATTTTACTAACTTTGTATTCATATTTTTATGATATTATACCAAGAATATTTATTACTTCTCATGTCTAGACTTGAATGTTATTTATGCACTTGTTGTCCTATTCACTTTGCCATGATCTAAAACGCAAGCAACCACTTTCAAAATATAATTTTTAATGTAATTGTCACTAAATATCAGAATATATAAATTTTGTTTAGGATGTTATATATAAATAAATGCATGGTTGAGACATGATTAAATATTGTGCAACTAGTAGTGCATTTTGCCTAGGTTTTGTGATAGCTAGTTTTATTGTTTATAAACACTATATTGGAATGTAGAAGATGTCATGCTAAGGTTGTTCACTAGTTATAGTAGTGCTTGCACACATGTTTCATGACAAATACAAGAAAGAAATGAGGTATATGCCATGATCTTATTATAAATTCAGATTTGACTTGTCTATGTATACTTGATATTTTGTAGTAGAACGAGAGTTGTATATAGTTGGATGAACGGATATACTTGAGAAATATAGTATGTGATTGTTTGTGATGACCCTAACTTGACCTATTGTTAATGCTCATGTGCATATTTTAATAGACAAAACTAACCCTAAGTTGGTTAACATAGTTTGACACTTAGTGAATACCAAGGTTGATGATATGTTGTATATGGAAATCTAGTGTGAGAACACCTAGTACCTATATGAACCTTCGTTATAACCATGTTTATGAGGCTTGATTATGTTATGTGACTAGTAGGCTTGGTGTTTACACACTTTCTTGGTCCTTGACTAGTGAACCTTAGCCAACCTACTTTGTTAGAACCCTAAATTATTTTAGACTCTAAATAATTAATGGCATTGTATAAGTGGTATCCTTGATTAAATTAGACTCTAATTGTCTAATGATTAATGACGTAGAGTAGTTGTACTCTGGCGCATGCTTAGTGAACCATGTCATAGTAACTAATTTTATGATATTATATATTTAGGCTCTTGGGATCGCACGAGCGTGAATTCGAGAGCAGGTTTTTTGTATTATCAACTTGGAGTTCCAGGCAAGTGTACCTTGCCAACTTGCAGTTCTGTTATTTATTACTTTGACTTAATTATAAAATTGTTGTACATGCTTAAACCTAGGGCCGTGTGACTTACTTAGCGTCCGATTAGTAGTCGGGTGCCAACCCCGTACGCGGAGTTGGGTATGTCATCTAGAAATGGACATTCGTGACCCTTTACATTCTAGTACTTGTTTTTATCAAGTACATTATAACCCAGGACACTTGACACCATACATATGACAGAATCTTCCTGAGATATTCATGGTGATTCTGTGTAGGATGTAGGATTGACATAGATATTATATTTATAGAGATTATATGACTGGTTGCATTAGATATGATCTCACGTGACATGGACATGAGACGTTATGGACATGAGACGTGTGGTTACATTGGGTGGGGAGAGACACAGGCTACAGGCTGTTCTATATATATCTACTACTATTGTGAGGTTGTAGACTCTCGAGCAGAGCTAGACCCATTACTTGTTATTACTGCTACCGGCTCCCCGACACAGAGCTTGTAGCGGTCTCAGCCTGAGTACTAGTGATGCTCTCACTTGCATTTCACATAGATGGATACATAGTTACCCTATTTATTTTATTTACTCTTACACTGCATATATTTTGGCATGCTGTTTCTTGTACCTTGTTACGTCCCTCTGAGGACCTGGTCCCTTGCCAGTTTTGCAGCATAGACCGTTGTGGAGCCTGTCTGGAGTTGCTGATGTGTGTTGCTTTGTCTTACAGGAATTGGTGCCAGGTACTTATATCTTTCTTCCGGATTCATGGTTATTATTTATATTATTTATTCATCTGCTGATATAGCCTAGTTTTATAGACTCATATTCCTTTCTCGAGTATATTCGAGCTTATGTGTTACTGGCGGCCGACTTTAGCATATGTAGCTCATTCTTGTATATTCTGATCAATGTGGATTGAGACATAGATATTTATATTTACTTGATTATATAGATAGTGACCATTTTAATACAGCTTATACGTATTCGAGTCGGACCGGAGTCTGGTCGAATGCGTAGCTAGCATGTTACGTATTCCTAGTCCTACTTATTTTGGGACTGGGGCGTGACAGAAGTTCATGAGTGGCTCATAAATACTCAACACCAATTAGAAGCAGTTGAGCTTCCAAGGAAACGTTGGATGACTGCCGTCAGAATGCAGTTGACGGGTAATGCACATTACTGGTGGCTATCTGAGGAGAGACGGCTCAGACCAGACCGAGTCACTTGGGAAGAGTTCTCTAGAATCTTTCAGGAGATGTATATTCCATCTATTGCTCGATCAGAACTTCAGGACAAGTTCAATCGCCTCACTCAAGACAATATGACAGTGGAAGAGTACAATACGGAGTTCATCCGTCTGAGTCACTTCGCCCCTTCCTTGATCCCGACAGAAGAGGAGAAGGATGAGAAGTTCTTTAACGGACTAAACTTTGAGCTACAGAGATTGATCGGATCCGTTGCACCTACTTCATATACGAACGTCCTTGCTGCAGCACGACGCATGGAGCGCGTTACCAGGAGAGAGTCCAGCCTGAAGCAGCCTTTCACATCAGTACTAGCCAGAGCACCACAGGGAGAAGCTGCAAAGAGATCCCACATGCACCAGCCACCTAGAGCATCTCCGCAGGCACTGCCTATCTGTCAATATTATGGCAAGCGAGGCCATATTAAGAACGAGTGCAGACGCAAAATGGGATTATGCTTGATTTGCGGATCCAACCAATATTTAGCCAAGGATTGTCCTGAGCGTCGAGAGGGAGCAACAATGGTAAATCGACAAACTTTACCAGCACCGAGGCCAGCCTATCCAGCATTGGAAGAACCATAAACGGGAGTTGAAGGAGTCATACCACCAGCTCCAGGAGGGTATCAACCGAGGCCACCTTTGGCACCCCAGGCAGCACTCTTTTAACAGGCCCAGCAACAGCAGAGGATACCACCACAAGGACGCGGACAAGCTTTTGCGATGATAATGGAGGACTCACAGACTCGTGGAGTAGTGAATACGCGTAAGATTTAAGTTTTATCATAGCTATCTATTCCTAGTAACGCTTTAGCATGTGCCTGTTAAATCCATTCCTTAGTCTAAAGCCTAGTATTATGAACTTTTTAGTCCTTGATACCCAAGTTTTCCTAAACTGTAGATATCCTTGCTCTAACCAGATTCCTTTACACCTGAATTACTTATCGCTTATTGCTTAGGGAAATGTTCTTATTCCTTCCCTATGTGTTCTGCTTAACCCTCACATTTTCTCTCAATTTTTCTTGTTCATGATTCTTTCTCCTTTGTGTTTTGCTTTTAAATGTGTTTTGAAACCGCGTCATCTCTTCTGACCGGTTATATTTTATTTTCTTAATTGCGAGGACGCAATTCTTTTAAGGAGGGTAGATTGTAAACACCCGAATTTTTCAGAAATTTTTTGCTATTTTTTAACTAGTTAAAAATAAATATTTTCTGGTATTAAATAAACTTTGTGATTTTATTAAATATTAAAATATTATGAAAATAATATTTTTGAGTGTTAGATAAAGAATTAGACATAGTATAATTTTTCTGGAATTTATTGGACCCAAAAACTATTTTTAAATACCTAAAAACATAATTTTAAATAAACCAGAATGAACCGAAATAAACTGGTTTAAAACTGAACCGAACCAAACCAAACCGGTTTAAACTAATTAGACCAACCCAACCCAGACCAACCCTAACGGGTCAGATCTGAACCCGCCGACCCGAACCCGCTAAACCCGACCCACTACCCTTTGCACAGTAAATGAGAAACCCGACGTCGCTCTGACTTCCCCTCTCCGACGTTCCCGCCCCTTCGCCTTCCCTTTCGATCGTTCCCCCACCGCCGCTCCGTCTCTCTGACCTCTCACATCCTCGACCGACAGCTTCCCTAACCGTCGCCGCCTCCGTTCGGCTCCCCGACCTTCCCCCTCCCTGCAACCGACGACGTGCCCCTATATAAACCCCTCCCCTTCACAACCCCTACAGCCATCTGCCCTCCGGTGACCCCTAGCTCCCCGGCTACCTCTCCTTTGGCCGCCACAAACTCTAACCCATGATCCAACACCCTCTCCAACCGACTCCGGCGAAAATCCTCGAACCCCGAGTCCGATCCCTACCGCTGCCACCACCACTTCTTCACCACTGCCTCCACTTCCCGGCGCCTCCGCCACGTCTCCCATCCGCTACGACCCTCCGGCCAACGAGATCCTCCGGCGACGACTTCCCCGTCGACCCCAGCAGCTGAGCAGCCATGACAGCAGCCGCAGCAGCGCCGCCACCCGCCGCCGACGTGTGCCGCTCCACCTCGCGTACGCGTTGAACAGTCGATTCCGGCCTCCTGTTCCAGTGAGCCTTGCTCTCTCCTCGTAGCATCGTTTTTTGAACGGTCTGCTACGACACATTCGCTGTGTAACCCTCTCGAACCCCGTACAATCAGTTCAGGGTATCGCGTACTGTGTCGGTCGCAAACCGGGACGCAAAATCAGAAAAATTTACCCATTTCTGAAATTCAGAAATTGTCCCAAACTTACAAGTTCACGACTGTTTTGTGCGCAACCTGCTAAATAATTCTAAAATTTACCTGAACAGTAATTTAGACCATATAATCAAGTTTTAAAACCCTATTTTAGTTTAATTTATTGTGTTGTAGATTATGATTTATTCTCGGGTGAAGTTGACCAAAATCTTGGTTATTTAAAACCTAAATTTCTCCCGAACTGCGTACGTCCCGCTAAACGAGGCAACTTGGTCGTATGCGAATTTCACCGAAAGGTGCGCACCGTCAAAATAGATATGTAAGATTTTACGGAAGTTGATTTGAATGTGCGTGCACACCAGAATCAACGAGTATCCGTCGAAATTGCCCTGTATTGGCCCTGTTTTGGAACTCGTTGTAACTTTATGTGTGCTCGTCGTTTCGAAACGAAACTTGTGCCATTGAATTCGTAGCATTTTGCTGGTCCTGTGACCCAAGTTTGGTTCGATTCTGAGAACGTTGACAAAATCCCGTATCGCAGGTCCCACGGCTCTACTTGACGGACGATTTTGTGATTGGCTCATCGGAATCCAGTTCTGGACATTCCATTGGGTTCGTATCGTCATTCTGGACTTGTAAACACTAAGTTTGACAAATTTGGAAAACTTTGTCTCTGACACATTTTTGGTGCAAAGTGGGCCACATGTGGACCCCGCTTTGACCAAAAACTGTCAATTTTGTCCCTGTGTCCAAATTGGACTTATGGGTAGGCAATCCTAACTATTTAATATCTTCTGAGAATGATGATAGTGTTTATTTCAGCATCCGAAGGAGTACCTGAAGATCTTGCTGTGACCGAAGCAACTGTTAGAATCCAAACCCCAGGCAAGTGTACATTGCCAATCTTGCAGTACTTGCTTTATATTATTCCCTTGATTTAATTATATGATATAAATGTTCTACCTAGGACCATGTGACATTGCTTAGCTTCCGAATAATATTCGGGTGTCAACACCGTACGCGGAGTTGTGTAACGTCACATAGAGATTGATATCGTGACCCTATACATTTTTGTGCTTGCATTATCAAGTACGTCATACCATAGGACACCTGACACTGTTCATGAGACAGAATCTTCCTGAGTTATTCATGATGATTCTGTATAGGCTTACAGGATTCGTGACATAGACTTTATACATATGCATAGCTATCATTATGACTCGTTGCATTAGTTAGAGGTCATGATCTTGCGTGTTATGGACATGAGACATCGTGGACATGAGATGTATGATTACATTGGGTGGAAAGAGTCTTACCATATTAAAGGCTGATTATATTATATATATATATAGTTATTCTGGAGGTGCCTTAGACTCTGATACAGAGCTTTGGCACATGTACTGGCCCTTTGAGATAAATATTGCTATGGGTTTCCCCGACACAGAGCCTATAGTAGTTTCAGCCTGAGTATGATTAATGCTCTCACTTGCATATCACATAGATGGTTACATAGTTTACCCTATTGATTCATTTATTATTGTACTGTATTAATTTGGCTTGAGTTATTCTTGTACCTTGCTATGTCCCCTGAGGAACTGGATCCGGATTATGTCCCCAGGTATAGCAGAGGAGATATACTCCGAGGTGTACGAGACAGAAGAAGACGCTGGAGTAGTACCAGATCCATAGGACGAGGTGATAGCCGAGGATTTCTCATGAGTATCTGCTTTATCTATACTCAGTCTTTGCTGTTGTTAGACTCTTTTATTTTCTGTCTATTGAATTGATGTATCAGAATCTTTATCGGGTTGTTCCCCGAGATATTTATTGAGACTTGTTGATTATTATTTCATCTTGATAATTCTGATATTGATTGTATTTATCTTCTGTGGATGAGATTAGTATCATAGACCTTTATTATTGTTTTACAGCTTAAGTACACTCTAATGGGTCCATTAAATTGGGTTTGCCTATTGGAGGGTATTGCTGGCCATTGCCACGTGTCTAGTCCCTCGGTATTTTGGGACTGGGGCGTGACATACCGCCAGCATGAACCTCGGCCTTGCACGGGCGCGGCTTACGCTCGTGCGGCATCATGCCCAGATGGGTCAAGCGATCGTCCCGCAGGAGCACTGGCACGGTGATTCTCGCCTAGCAGGGACGACCAATTAGCCTATGGAAGATCGGGGCATAACAGTGACGTGGCACAATCCCAGCCACACATTTTATATTTTGAAAAAAAATGGCAAATTGTACTTAACCCCCTCCCCTCGTTTGTTTGGTTAGGATTGTGCCACATCACCGTCACCCTTGTTTTGAGAGTGAGGTGCCACCTCACCTCCCTTATTATCTCTCTCTCTCTCTCTTTCTCTCTCTCTCTCTCTCTCTCTATATATATATATATATATATATATATATATATATATATATATATATATATATATTTATATATATATATATATATATATATTTAGAGAGAGAGAGAGAGAATGTGGGAGGTGAGATGGCATCTCACTTTTAAAACAAAGGTGGCGGTGACGTGGCACAATCCCAGCCACACATTTCATATTTTGGGAAAAATTAGCAAATTGCACTTAACCCCCTCACCTCGTTTTTGTGGTTGGGATTGTGCCACATAACCGCCACCCTTGTTTTGAGAGTGAGGTGCCACCTCACCTCCCTTACTCTCTCTCTCTCTCTCTCTCTCTCTCTCTCTCTCTCTCTCTTTTATATATATAAGAGAGAGAGAGAGAGAGAGAGAATAAGGGAGGTAAGGTGGCACCTCACTCTCTCTCTCTCTCTCTCTCTCTATATATATATATATATATATATATATATATATATATATATATATATATATAGAGAGAGAGAGAATAAGGGAGGTAAGGTGGCACCTCACTCTAAAATGAGAGTAGCGGTGACGTGGCACAATCCCAACCACATATTTAATGTTTTGAGAAAAATTGGCAAGTTGCACTCCCCTCATTTGTATGGTTGGGATGGTACCACATCACCGTCACCCTCATTTTTAGAGTGATGTGTCATCTCACCTCCCTTATTCTCATATATATATATATATATATATATATATATATATATATATATATATATATATATATATATATATATATAGATATATATTAGTAAATGGTCAAACAAACTAATATCCTAGCTAAGATTTCCTTGTTTGTTAGAGCATCTTCAACCCTATTGTCTTGTTTTGTGTTGTGATTCTTATGTGACATGAGGCAAAAGACAATGTCTTTCCTATGTGGCAAGATTATATTCACACAAAAAAAATGAGATAGAAAAGTGTTCTCCAATGCAAAAGTATTGATAAGACAACAAAAACTATTTTTTCAACTTCCAAGACAACTTTTCCACTTCTTCTTTTTTTTTTATAAATATTTTTATTCATAATTTATGATGTGGAAGTAAAGTATTGTGAAGTCCATTGTCTGTATCTAGACAACCAATTTCACATTGTCTTTGACATGTCATTGCTATGTCAACTTTACAATTTATTTCACATTTGCATTAGAGAATGAATTTTGAAATAAGAAGTTGTGACTCCTATGTGGCAACCATTATTTTCAAACACAAAACATGATTGGAGATGCTCTTAGGTTAGCTTAACTAACCCCAACATCAGCATGTTGCACTAAAAAAAGAAGAAGACTTTTTTACTTACTTCCACTTTTTTTATCCATATTAATGGTGCACCCCACATTATTTTCATAATGTGCATGTCCTCCCACTTTTGACGAAAATCGTCCAAAAGTAACGATCAACTAAAAAAATCAAATTTTTTTGGCGAAAATGACCCTCTTACATTTCTCCCTATTTTCTCTCACTCCCTCCCCACCGCGGCCGCCGCCGTCGACCACCACCCCACCCCCTCCCCGCCGTCGTCGACCACCACCCCACCTCCCCTTTCCCGCCACCGCTCCCCACCCCACTCCCCTTCCCCACCTCCCCGCAGCCATAGCAGCAGCAACATCCACGGCAACATGAGACGGTAAGCGCACGGTGGCGAGCGGGTGGCACGGCTGTCGCGGTGGCTGCTTCGGGGAGGGGGGAGCAGTGGCGGGGAGGGAGGGAGGAGGTGGGGAGCCCCCCCCCCCCCCCCCCCCCGTACGCGTCAAGTTAGCATTTTTCTTTTAGTAATCCTTTCTAAAACCATCCCTCCAAGAAACCTAACTAATCTCCAACCACCTAGGCCTAAATCTTTTCAATTGCATCTATAAATACCCTATGTTTTTCCACCAATTTCATTTCCATTCACCCTCAGCTCATTAATTCCCAACCCATACTCAAACTCGGCCCAAGCCCAAACCCAATCATTCTTATACCAAAACTCAAAATTTCGCTCGTTCAAGAAACCATAACGGCTTTGAGTGCGAGCCATGGCGATCGTTCCTCCTCCGGTGACCACGACTTCGATCGTCGTCTTCAAGCTCAAGTCATAGCGTTCGTCAATGATGAAGCTTCGGCGGTGATCGGCCATGGCGACCCGGTGATCGCTGGAACTGCTGTTAGAGGTGTACTTGCTCCAGTCCTGACTGGACATATTTTTTCCAAAGGATCCGGAAGATTGGTGTCCTACGTTTTATGGACCTCAGCCTGTCGATGGTGCAGATAGGGACCCCCTAGTTCAGGAGTGATTTTCGGGTTGGTAGCCGAGATCACTAGGACCTCAGTTGTTGTTTTTATTAGCTTTTGGTACCGGATTTGTCCCCGATTTTAGATTAAGACCTTGTATTGTATATGATTTAGGATATTATTGTATTATTATTATTATTGATGTTGTTGTTGTTTTAGTAGCAGTTGTTTAGACTTTGTAGTTGTTAGACTTCTGTGTTATCTTATCGTGCTTAGATTCGTGATTGAGTATTGTGTTATCATTATGATATTGCTCCTCCGTTTGGAGTTGAGATCTTGACAGGTATATATATTGATTGCATGAGATTGTTAGCTAGATAGTAGACCTAGACAGCGTTCTACCGCCGATGCTGCGGCATAGGCTGGACGTACCCACGACTCATGCCCGATTTTTCGGGTGCGGATCGTGACACATTTTTGGTGGCGGGCCCAGGTAGGTCTCGATTCACAATTTGTGTGATGTCGTGGTAGTACAAGAATTTAGTTGTACTGCTGCTGTAAGCCCCCTGATTTTCAGTAATTTTTAATTTGGATTTTTTACAAATTTTCTGGAATTTTTCAGGATTTTTCTGTAATTAAAACCTAGGCATTGGTAATTAAATAATTTTTAATTGCTGTTAAATAATATTAAAATATTATAAAAATAATATTTTATGGTGTAAAATAAAAAATCGGACATAGGGTAATTTTCTGTGAATTTATTGGACTCCGGAAATATTTTTAAAGCCCTAAAAACTATTAATAATTAAACCGAATTAAACCCTTAAATAAACCCGGTTCAATTGAACCAAACCAACCCAAACCAACCCAGACCCGGTTCACTGAACCAAACCCAGCCCTTAGCGGGTCGGGTCGGGTCGGATCTAAACCCGACCCGAAATCCGACAACCCGTACCCGCACTTAAACCTTAACGAATCCGGGTCTAAACCCGACCCGTTAACCCGCGGACCCGTAACCCAAACCCAAATCCTAATTCTAGTCGGAACACTGTTCTGACGAGGCTATTTAACCCCCGTCGGCAGAAACCCTAACCCTAAACCCCTCTCTCCGTCGGATCACCCTATCTCTCCATCTCCTCCGCCCGCCGTCTCCGGCTGCTCCGCCCTAGCCGTCCGCCACCATCTCCTCCTCCCTCTCCTTCCTCGGCTGCCCAATTCCCCCGCCGTGCCCGACGCCCGAGCGCCCCCTCTCCTCGACCGCCTCTAGCCCAGCACCACCTCCACAGCCTACAGCTCCGCCCTAGCCGTCCCGACTTTATCTTCCCGACCATCGACCAGCCCCGCACCGCCCTCGCCAGCTCCGCCCGCCTCCTCCGGCGGCTCCCCCGACCCAGCAGCAGCTGCCCCGGCCCGCCTCCGGCCCTCGCCGCCTCTGCCGTCCCCTGCCTCCCTCCGGCCGCCAACAGCATCCCAACTCCGGCGAAGCCCCAAACCCTAACCCTAGAACTCGGACACGTCGGATCGACACGGACACAGAAATCTCGATTTTCGGAGCTCTGTTCAGGTACCCATTTCTCTCTCCTCGCTGCCCTATTTTCTGTTCCATCTGTTGCAACGCGAACCCTGCGTGACCCTCTCGATGCCCGTGTAACCCGCTGGGTGCATCGCGTCCTGTGGTGATCGCAAACTGCGATCCAAAAACAGAAAAAATAACGCCCTGTTTCACACCGGAACTGAGTGCGCCCCGCCAAACGGGACGACTTGGTTGCACGCGGTCTTCACCGAAATGTGCGCACCATTGATACGAACGTGCAGAATTTCGCAGAAGTTGATTTGGATGTGCGTGCACACCGGAATCAACGCGTATCCGCCGACAACGCCCCGTATCTGCCCATTCTGGAATGCGTCATAACTTTGTGTACACACCTCGGATCGAAACAAAACTTGTGCCATCGAACTCGTAGCGATACGCTGGTCCTGTGACCCAAGTTTGGTTCGATTCTGAGAACGTTGACAAAATCGCGTATCATTGGCCCTACAGGCTCCACTTGACGGACAATTTTGTGATCGGCTCATCGGAATCCAATTCTGGAAGTTCTGTTGGGTTCGTATCATCGTTCCTGACTTGTTGACACTAAGTTTGACGAATTTGGAGACCTTTGACCCTAACACATTTTCGGTGCAAAGCGGCCCATTTGTGGATCCCGCTTTGACCCAGAACTGTCGCTTTTTGCCCCTGTATCCAAATTGGACTTAAGGACAGGCATTTTTAGCTATTTGATATTTTCTGAATCTAATGATGATGTTTATTTCAGCAACCGGAGTAGTACCTGCAAATCACACTGAGACCAGAGCTACAGTTGGAACCAGAACCCCAGGCAAGTGTACCTTGCCAAATCTTGCAGTTCTTGTTACTTATTTCCTTGACTTATATATATATATATATATATCATTGTGCATGACCTAGGACCGTGTGACTTACTTAGCATCCAACTAATAGTCGGGTGCCAACACCGTACGCGGAGTTGTGTAACGTCACCTAGAGATGGACATTCGTGCCCCTTTACATTCTCGTACTTGTCTTATCAAGTACGCTATACCCAGGACACTTGACACTATTCATGAGACAGAATCTTCCTAAAATATTCATGGTGATTCTGTATAGGATACAGGTTTATGACATACACAGTTTACATGCTTAGATTTTATTTAAACTTGTTGCATTAGATATGGTTTTGCGTGACATTGACATGAGATATCATGAAACTGTGACGTGAGATTACATTGGGTGGGGAGAGATTTACCATACATAAGGCTGATTATATATATATAATAATTTAATGGAAGTGCCTTAGACTCTGACACAGAGCTTTGGTACCGTACTGGCCCTTCGAGAGAATACTGCTATGGGTTTCTCCGACACTGATCCTGTAGTAGTCTCAGCCCGAGTATGACTAAAACTCTCACTTGTATATCACTTAGCTGGTTATATAGTCTACCCTATTTATCTTATTTACTATTATACTGCATTTTGGCATGTTGATTTCTGTACCTTGTTATGTCCCCTGAGGACCTGGATACCGGATTATGTCTCCAGGATTAGCTGACGAGATCTATCCCGAGGTATACGGGACCGGAGCATTAGCATTAGCAGAAGCAGGTGCCTACATTGGAGCAGAACCAGGATCTGAGGATGAGATTGTACCAGAGGATTTCTCCTGAGTATTGGCTTGAGATACTCATTTATTTCTATTTCTAGTTATTTTATTTCCAGTCTATTTCATTGATGTATCAGACTTATTCTCGGATTGTTCTCCGAGACACCTTTATTGAGATATGTCAGTTTATTTTATTTGTATTTATTCTGGCATTGGATCTGTGATTATCTGTTGTGGATGAGATTAGTATAGACTGTGACTTGTATCATTGGACCTATTTATTGTTGTATTACAGCTTAAGTATGCCCCGATGGATCCATTAAATTGGGTTTGTCCATCGGTGTGTGCTGCTGGCCATTGCCACGTATCTGGTCCCTCGGTATTTTGGGACTGGGGCATGACAGCTGCGAGTCTGCTCTAGGATATAGGATCTAGGATGAGAGTGTACTCAATCACGAATAGGAATAATTCCAATCAAATTATTCTGAAATTGCTTTCTTTTGAAATATCACTGTACTTCTTTGATGATATCATATCTTGCGCCGTATTGACTTCTTTTGATCGGTGTTCAGGATGCCTCAGAAGACACGATCCCATCGTACCATCCCAGCAGTTGCCACCGAGAGGTCTGGTACCTCTCGTCCAGCTCGTATTCAGGCAGCTGCTACCGCTCCACTCACCACTCCTGCGGTCGAGGGAGCATCTGCTTCTCTCGTGGATCCTCCTCCACTTGTCGATCCGAGGACTACCCCAGTCGTTCCGGTGGTGCCTCCACCACCTCCTGCACCAGTAGACGCCGCACAGTTGTTTGCGTTCTTCAGGGAGATGATGGACGCGCAGCACCGTCAAGTGGATGTGATGAGGCTGGACATTGAGAACGCCCACCAGGTGGCCATGACGGCAGTGGACAAAGTGGCTCAGATTCAGCCACAGGCAGATCAAACTCAGCATCCGAGGCCGGAAAGTATCATTGACTTCCAGAGGATGTGGCCCAAGGAGTTCCGAGGCACAGAAGGGATCCTATACGCGGATGACTGGATAGAGCAGATCGAGGGGATCTTCAGGCTGGCACAAATTCCAGATAGCATGCAGATAGCGGCAGCAGGCAGTCAGATGTTCGACCTTGCTTTGACGTGGTATCGTACTGATACGAGGATCGTGGCACCAGGGCTTACTTGGGAGGCTTTCAAGAGGCTTTTTAAGGAGAAGTTTTTCCCAGATGTGGTACTCAGTGCTTTGGAGAGCCAGTTTGGGGCACTCGTCCAGGGGAGCATGCTAGTGGACGAGTACGTAGCGGAGTTCTGCCGTCTGGGCAGATTCGTGGATGGCTTGAGTGAGGCAGCAAAGGCGAGAAAGTTTCGCAAGGGCTTGGTTTCAGGTAGTGCGAGTGGTAGTGTAGAACTGGCTAAGTGTCCCTATGAGCAGAAGACAGCACAACAGGGTCAGGATCAGAGAGTGCCCACTTGTGCCTACTGCAGGAAGGCAGGACACACTTATGATGTTTGTAGGAGGAGACTGAAGGTGTCACGCCCCGGTCTCCCGCGAGCCCGATAGTCCCTACTGAATGTGAATCACCACGTTACAGTTCTCCCGGAGGACAATCGTTCTCATCGGGACGTGATGCCGTGCAAGCCTAAGATGCGCTTGCACAAGGCCAAAGCTTTGATACAAGGGCAAGTAAGCTATTCGATACTGAAGCAGCGGCACATAACATTGCAGAAAAGTGAAGAACTCAATGGCATATGAAAAATAGTCTCTTTTATTGATAATCAAAAATGTTACAAGCGGCACATGGCCGAGATTACAAATCGCTCAAGCACTCTTCTCTCGATTACAATAACACCGTTCCATACATTATGTCCCTCTATATAAAAGCAGCTCAAAGCAGACACAACTCGATGCGGCTCCAGGCATCGACTACAGATTTCCGGTTCCTTGGGATGAGGCACGGCTATCGCTTCCTCGGACGAACGAGCACCTGAGAACAAGCAAACTGTTGGTGGGTCAGCACTTTATGCAAGTACTGGTGAGATAAAACAACTGAACAGAAGCTACACCCCCTGAAACCCACACTAAGTAATCATGTGGCAAAATATTGCATTACTAGTGATCTTGCTACTTTTACCTAAGTTCATTTCATGCAGTTCAAAACTATTAGTCAGATTACATCTTTTTGAAAACATAACTTTGAAACAGTTTTGCACATTCAAACTATAAGCATACGAATTGGGATAGTACGGTATCGTGTAGTGCGCAGCATATATTGTGCAACACAAAACTAACACTTGGGGCAAAGCTTATCTAGCAGACTGAACATATCGAATCGAGGCAAACATATCATGTATTCATTAGCACATAAGCAGACACATCTATATGATTTTGGTCCCCGAGAAACTCAGGATTGGCAGCGGTAATCCAGCTATCCAATGACTCACATTCTGATTCTATTAGCAGCTGTGACCGAGGTTCAGCTCTGCACTAATAGTCATTGTCTGACCGATGCAATGCATGAAGCACTAACATATAATCTCTACGATGCAGACAAAATAAACGAGCAGACTTAAGCACAAACTCATATTTCTTACCCCATAGCCGAACGGTTATCCCTGCAGCAGACACACAAGTTAGCCACATATGCATATTCATAACTTATGTATCAAAACACTTGGTGTCATAAATCAATAGGTATGCAAGAAGGTAAACCTAGCATGCGCCCTATCTATATGACGGTCCATGGGTTGTCCCATGATTAGCAGCAGTCGCCCAAGGTTCAGCTCTTCACTAGCACGCGCGGGTGTCGGCAGCTGTGACCCAAGGTTCAGCTCTTCACCAACACACCCGAGTGCAAGCAGCTGTGACATCATGGGTTCTGCACAACACTAATAGACATATCGCCCCACTAGACCCCCTTACGAGCCGTATACCTCAGGGCGATCCAAAAATCTCTTCCGGACCGAGCGGTTCCCAGTGCCCCAGGAACCGTTCGAGAGACAAGACCTTGTGCACAAGTTGTCCGAGACCAATGTAATGACATAAACACATAGTGCAAGCAAAACAATGATCAAGCAAAACATATGCGGTCTTAGGGAAACACATCTTATCAAACGAAGCATATCTTTCTCAGACGAAGCACACATTTCATATATCTAATAGCACACCCCACTAGACCCTTGCGAGCCGTATCCTCAGGGCATACTATTAGTCACTGCACTCACACATATTCACTTAGCAGATCGATATAGCAGACAGACAAACGAAACACATAAAGGCAAGCACGATTGATTCATACTTAACATGTAAAACTATCTCTTTCTTTAGCATATTCAAAGGGACATATTCAAGCTATTCATTTACTTATCTTTCTTAGCATAGCAAAGGTTCGTTCAATAGCTGTGTCGATGTTTCTAAGCATGCAACATTAATTATTCTCTTTAGCATAGCAATGGTTCTATCTTATTCTGACAAGCATTCATATTCTCTTAGTTAGGCAGCAGATTCGTTTCGATGACAAGCTATGTGAGTTCTCTTATTAGCATACTGAGTCGGTTCTATCCTTCTTCTTATGAAACAATCTTATTAAGCAACAAGCATTCAAAAACTCAGATTCATTATTAAGTCGTGCAAGAATCAAAGAATGCAGTTCTGCCCACTCACCTTTATCAATCGGTCGGGAATTCTCCGAGAAGACTTCCGTTCGAGCAAGCAAGGCGAATCACTTGTACATAGCGTCGTCGCAGAGTGGGGCACTACATACTTACCCACCAACAAAGAGTTTCGTCCTCGAAACTCAAGGAGAAACTCACAAAACACAGAGCAACGATAGTCCTCATCCCTCACCTTCCTTAATCAAAACTCAGCAAATCCAGAAATCACAAATCACATCTTAAGCAATGAAAACAAATCCAGAAAACTTTTATGCGCATCTTTGAGAATATCTATGGACTTATTATATGGAACGTTCATTGCAGCACAACACAACTTAGAGTCGGAGGCAACGGAATGGGCAAGGAATCGAGTCCCTCTGATACCATTCTGTCACGCCCCGGTCTCCCGCGAGCCCGATAGTTCCTACTGAACGTGAATCACCACGTTACAGTTCTCCCGCAGAACAATCATTCTCATCGGGACGTGATGCCGTGCAAGCCTAAGATGCGCTTGCACAAGGCCAAAGCTTTGATACAAGGGCAAGTAAGCTATTCGATACTGAAGCAGCGGTACATAACATTGCAGAAAAGTGAAGAACTCAATGGCATATTAAAAACAGTCTCTTTTATTGATAATCGAAAATGTTACAAGCGGCACATGGCCGAGATTACAAATCGCTCAAGCACTCTTCTCTCGATTACAATAATATCGTTCCATACATTATGTCCCTCTATATAAAAGCAGCTCAAAGCAGACACAACTCGATGCGGCTCCAGGCATCGACTCCAGATTTCCGGTTCCTTGGGATGAGGCACGGCTATCGCTTCCTCGGACGAACGAGCACCTGAGAACAAGCAAACTGTTGGTGGGTCAGCACTTTATGCAAGTACTGGTGAGATAAAACAACTGAACAGAAGCTACACCCCTTGAAACCCACACTAAGTAATCATGTGGCAAAACATTGCATTACTAGTGATCTTGCTACTTTTACCTAAGTTTATTTCATGCAGTTCAGAACTATTAGTCAGATTACATCTTTTTGAAAACATAACTTTGAAACAGTTTTGCACATTCAAACTATAAGCATACGAATTGGGACAGTGCGGTATCGTGTAGTGCGCAGCATATATTGTGCAACACAAAACTAACTCTTGAGGCAAAGCTTATCTAGCAGACTGAACATATCGAATCGAGGCAAACATATCATGTATTCATTAGCACATAAGCAGACACATCTATATGATTTCGGTCCCCGAGAAACTCAGGATTGGCAGCGGTAATCCAGCTATCCAATGACTCACATTCTGATTCTATTAGCAGCTGTGACCGAGGTTCAGCTCTGCACTAATAGTCATTGTCTGACCGATGCAATGCATGAAGCACTAACATATAATCTCTACGATGCAGACAAAATGAACGAGCAGACTTAAGCACAAACTCATATTTTTTACCCCATAGCCGAACGGTTATCCCTGCAGCAGACACACAAGTTAGCCATATATGCATATTTATAACTTATGTATCAAAACACTTGGTGTCATAAATCAATAGGTATGCAAGAAGGTAAACCTAGCATGCGCCCTATCTATATGACGGTCCATGGGTTGCCCCATGATTAGCAGCAGTCGCCCAAGGTTCAGCTCTTCACTAGCACGCGCGGGTGTCGGCAGCTGTGACCCAAGGTTCAGCTCTTCACTAACACACCCGAGTGCAAGCAGCTGTGACATCATGGGTTCTGCACAACACTAATAGACATATCGCCCCACTAGACCCCCTTACGAGCCGTATACCTCAGGGCGATCCAAAAATCTCTTCCGGACCGAGCGGTTCCCAGTGCCCCAGGAACCGTTCAAGAGACAAGACCTTGTGCACAAGTTGTCCGAGACCAATGCAATGACATAAACACATAGTGCAAGCAAAACAATGATCAAGCAAAACATATGCGGTCTTAGGGAAACACATCTTATCAAACGAAGCATATCTTTCTCAGACGAAGCACACATTTCACATATCTAATAGCATACCCCACTAGACCCTTGCGAGCCGTATCCTCAGGGCGTACTATTAGTCACTGCACTCACACATATTTACTTAGCAGATCGATATAGCAGACAGACAAACGAAATACATAAAGGCAAGCACGATTGATTCATACTTAACATGCAAAACTATCTCTTTCTTTAGCATATTCAAAGGGACATATTCAAGCTATTCATTTACTTATCTTTCTTAGCATAGAAAAGGTTCGTTCAATAGCTGTGTCGATGTTTCTAAGCATGCAACATTACTTATTCTCTTTAGCATAGCAATGGTTCTATCTTATTCTGACAAGCATTCATATTCTCTTAGTTAGGCAGCAGATTCGTTTCGATGACAAGCTATGTGAGTTCTCTTATTAGCATACTGAGTCGGTTCTATCCTTCTTCTTATAAAACAATCTTATTAAGCAACAAGCATTCAAAAACTCAGATTCATTATTAAGTCGTGCAAGAATCAAAGAATGCAGTTCTGCCCACTCACCTTTATCAATCGGTCGGGAATTCTCCGAGAAGACTTCCGTTCGAGCAAGCAAGGCGAATCACTTGTACACAGCGTCGTCGCAGAGCGGGGCGCTACATACTTACCCACCAACAAAGAGTTTCTTCCTCGAAACTCAAGGAAAAACTCACAAAAACACAGAGCAGCGATAGTCCTCATCCCTCACCTTCCTTAATCAAAACTCAGCAAATCCAGAAATCACAAATCACATCTTAAGCAATGAAAACAAATCCAGAAAACTTTTGTGCGCATCTTTGAGAATATCTATGGACTTATTGTATGTAACGTTCATTGCAGCACAACACAACTCAGAGTCGGAGGCAACGGAATGGGCAAGGAATCGAGTCGCTCTGATACCATTCTGTCACGCCCCGGTCTCCCGCGAGCCCGATAGTCCCTACTGAACGTGAATCACCACGTTACAGTTCTCCCGCAGAACAATCGTTCTCATCGGGACGTGATGCCGTGCAAGCCTAAGATGCGCTTGCACAAGGCCAAAGCTTTGATACAAGGGCAAGTAAGCTATTCGATACTGAAGCAGCGGCACATAACATTGCAGAAAAGTGAAGAACTCAATGGCATATAAAAAACAGTCTCTTTTATTGATAATCGAAAATGTTACAAGCGGCACATGGCCGAGATTACAAATCGCTCAAGCACTCTTCTCTCGATTACAATAACACCGTTCCATACATTACGTCCCTCTATATAAAAGCAGCTCAAAGCAGACACAACTCGATGCGGCTCCAGGCATCGACTCCAGATTTTCGGTTCCTTGGGATGAGGCACGGCTATCGCTTCCTCGGACGAACGAGCACCTGAGAACAAGCAAACTGTAGGTAGGTCAGCACTTTATGCAAGTACTGGTGAGATAAAACAACTGAACAGAAGCTACACCCCCTGAAACCCACACTAAGTAATCATGTGGCAAAACATTGCATTACTAGTGATCTTGCTACTTTTACCTAAGTTTATTTCATGCAGTTCAGAACTATTAGTCAGATTACATCTTTTTGAAAACATAACTTTGAAACAGTTTTGCACATTCAAACTATAAGCATACGAATTGGGACAGTGCGGTATCGTGTAGTGCGCAGCATATATTGTGCAACACAAAACTAACTCTTGGGGCAAAGCTTATCTAGCAGACTGAACATATCGAATCGAGGCAAACATATCATGTATTCATTAGCACATAAGCAGACACATCTATATGATTTCGGTCCCCGAGAAACTCAGGATTGGCAGCGGTAATCCAGCTATCCAATAACTCACATTCTGATTCTATTAGCAGCTGTGACCGAGGTTCAGCTCTGCACTAATAGTCATTGTCTGACCGATGCAATGCATGAAGCACTAACATATAATCTCTACGATGCAGACAAAATGAACGAGCAGACTTAAGCACAAACTCATATTTTTTACCCCATAGCCGAACGGTTATCCCTGCAGCAGACACACAAGTTAGCCATATATGCATATTCATAACTTATGTATCAAAACACTTGGTGTCATAAATCAATAGGTATGCAAGAAGGTAAACCTAGCATGCGCCCTATCTATATGACGGTCCATGGGTTGCCCCATGATTAGCAGCAGTCGCCCAAGGTTCAGCTCTTTACTAGCACGCGCGGGTGTCGGCAGCTGTGACCCAAGGTTCAGCTCTTCACCAACACACCCGAGTGCAAGCAGCTGTGACATCATGGGTTCTGCACAACACTAATAGACATATCGCCCCACTAGACCCCCTTACGAGCCGTATACCTCAGGGCGATCCAAAAATCTCTTCCGGACCGAGCGGTTCCCAGTGCCCCAGGAAACGTTCGAGAGACAAGACCTTGTCCGAGACCAATGCAATGACATAAACACATAGTGCAAGCAAAACAATGATCAAGCAAAACATATGCGGTCTTAGGGAAACACATCTTATCAAACGAAGCATATCTTTCTCAGACGAAGCACACATTTCACATATCTAATAGCACACCCCACTAGACCCTTGCGAGCCGTATCCTCAGGGCGTACTATTAGTCACTGCACTCACACATATTCACTTAGCAGATCGATATAGCAGACAGACAAACAAAACACATAAAGGCAAGCACGATTGATTCATACTTAACATGCAAAACTATCTCTTTCTTTAGCATATTCAAAGGGACATATTCAAGCTATTCATTTACTTATCTTTCTTAGCATAGCAAAGGTTCGTTCAATAGCTGTGTCGATGTTTCTAAGCATGCAACATTACTTATTCTCTTTAGCATAGCAATGGTTCTATCTTATTCTGACAAGCATTCATATTCTCTTAGTTAGGCAGCAGATTTGTTTCGATGACAAGCTATGTGAGTTCTCTTATTAGCATACTGAGTCGGTTCTATCCTTCTTCTTATGAAACAATCTTATTAAGCAACAAGCATTCAAAAACTCAGATTCATTATTAAGTCGTGCAAGAATCAAAGAATGCAGTTCTGCCCACTCACCTTTATCAATCGGTCGAGAATTCTCCGAGAAGACTTCCGTTCGAGCAAGCAAGGCGAATCACTTGTACATAGCGTCGTCGCAGAGCGGGGCGCTACATACTTACCCACCAACAAAGAGTTTCGTCCTCGAAACTCAAGGAGAAACTCACAAAAACACAGAGCAGCGATAGTCCTCATCCCTCACCTTCCTTAATCAAAACTCAGCAAATCCAGAAATCACAAATCACATCTTAAGCAATAAAAACAAATCCAGAAAACTTTTGTGCGCATCTTTGAGAATATCTATGGACTTATTGTATGGAACGTTCATTGCAGCACAACACAACTCAGAGTCGGAGGCAACGAAATGGGCAAGGAATCGAGTCGCTCTGATACCATTCTGTCACGCCCCGGTCTCCCGCGAGCCCGATAGTCCCTACTGAACATGAATCACCACGTTACAGTTCTCCCGCAGAACAATCGTTCTCATCGGGACGTGATGCCGTGCAAGCCTAAGATGCGCTTGCACAAGGCCAAAGCTTTGATACAAGGGCAAGTAAGCTATTCGATACTGAAGCAGCGGCACATAACATTGCAGAAAAGTGAAGAACTCAATGGCATATGAAAAACAGTCTCTTTTATTGATAATCGAAAATGTTACAAGCGGCACATGGCCGAGATTACAAATCGCTCAAGCACTCTTTTCTCGATTACAATAACACCGTTCCATACATTATGTCCCTCTATATAAAAGCAGCTCAAAGCAGACACAACTCGATGCGGCTCCAGGCATCGACTCCAGATTTTCGGTTCCTTGGGATGAGGCACGGCTATCGCTTCCTCGGACGAACGAGCACCTGAGAACAAGCAAACTGTTGGTGGGTCAGCACTTTATGCAAGTACTGGTGAGATAAAACAACTGAACAGAAGCTACACCCCCTGAAACCCACACTAAGTAATCATGTGGCAAAACATTGCATTACTAGTGATCTTGCTACTTTTACCTAAGTTCATTTCATGCAGTTCAGAACTATTAGTCAGATTACATCTTTTTGAAAACATAACTTTGAAACAGTTTTGCACATTCAAACTATAAGCATACGAATTGGGACAGTGCGGTATCGTGTAGTGCGCAGCATATATTGTGCAACACAAAACTAACTCTTGGGGCAAAGCTTATCTAGCAGACTGAATATATCGAATCGAGGCAAACATATCATGTATTCATTAGCACATAAGCAGACACATCTATATGATTTCGGTCCCCGAGAAACTCAGGATTGGCAGCGGTAATCCAGCTATCCAATGACTCACATTCTGATTCTATTAGCAGCTGTGACCGAGGTTCAGCTCTGCACTAATAGTCATTGTCTGACCGATGCAATGCATGAAGCACTAACATATAATCTCTACGATGCAGACAAAATAAACGAGCAGACTTAAGCACAAACTCATATTTCTTACCCCATAGCCGAACGGTTATCCCTGCAGCAGACACACAAGTTAGCCATATATGCATATTTATAACTTATGTATCAAAACACTTGGTGTCATAAATCAATAGGTATGCAAGAAGGTAAACCTAGCATGCGCCCTATCTATATGACGGTCCATGGGTTGCCCCATGATTAGCAGCAGTCGCCCAAGGTTCAGCTCTTCACTAGCACGCGCGGGTGTCGGCAGCTGTGACCCAAGGTTCAGCTCTTCACCAACACACCCGAGTGCAAGCAGCTGTGACATCATGGGTTCTGCACAACACTAATAGACATATCGCCCCACTAGACCCCCTTACGAGCCGTATACCTCAGGGCGATCCAAAAATCTCTTCCGGACCGAGCGGTTCCCAGTGCCCCAGGAACCGTTCGATAGACAAGACCTTGTGCACAAGTTGTCCGAGACCAATGCAATGACATAAACACATAGTGCAAGCAAAACAATGATCAAGCAAAACATATGCGGTCTTAGGGAAACACATCTTATCAAACGAAGCATATCTTTCTCAGACGAAGCACACATTTCACATATCTAATAGCACACCCCACTAGACCCTTGTGAGCCGTATCCTCAGGGCGTACTATTAGTCACTGCACTCACATATATTCACTTAGCAGATCGATATAGCAGACAGACAAACGAAACACATAAAGGCAAGCACGATTGATTCATACTTAACATGCAAAACTATCTCTTTCTTTAGCATATTCAAAGGGACATATTCAAGCTATTCATTTACTTATCTTTCTTAGCATAGCAAAGGTTCGTTCAATAGCTGTGTCGATGTTTCTAAGCATGCAACATTACTTATTCTTTTTAGCATAGCAATGGTTCTATCTTATTCTGACAAGCATTCATATTCTCTTAGTTAGGCAGCAGATTCGTTTCGATGACAAGCTATGTGAGTTCTCTTATTAGCATACTGAGTCGGTTCTATCCTTCTTCTTATGAAACAATCTTATTAAGCAACAAGCATTCAAAAACTCAGATTCATTATTAAGTCGTGCAAGAATCAAAAAATGCAGTTCTGCCCACTCACCTTTATCAATCGGTCGGGAATTCTCCGAGAAGACTTCCGTTCGAGCAAGCAAGGCGAATCACTTGTACATAGCGTCGTCGCAGAGCGGGGCGCTACATACTTACCCACCAACAAAGAGTTTCGTCCTCGAAACTCAAGGAGAAACTCACAAAAACACAGAGCAGCGATAGTCCTCATCCCTCACCTTCCTTAATCAAAACTCAGCAAATCCAGAAATCATAAATCACATCTTAAGCAATAAAAACAAATCCAGAAAACTTTTGTGCGCATCTTTGAGAATATCTATGGACTTATTGTATGGAACGTTCATTGCAGCACAACACAACTCAGAGTCGGAGGCAACGGAATGGGCAAGGAATCGAGTCGCTCTGATACCATTCTGTCACGCCCCGGTCTCCCGCGAGCCCGATAGTCCCTACTGAACATGAATCACCACGTTACAGTTCTCCCGCAGAACAATCGTTCTCATCGGGACGTGATGCCGTGCAAGCCTAAGATGCGCTTGCACAAGGCCAAAGCTTTGATACAAGGGCAAGTAAGCTATTCGATACTGAAGCAGCGGCACATAACATTGCAGAAAAGTGAAGAACTCAATGGCATATGAAAAACAGTCTCTTTTATTGATAATCGAAAATGTTACAAGCGGCACATGGCCGAGATTACAAATCGCTCAAGCACTCTTCTCTCAATTACAATAACACCGTTCCATACATTATGTCCCTCTATATAAAAGCAGCTCAAAGCAGACACAACTCGATGCGGCTCCAGGCATCGACTCCAGATTTCCGGTTCCTTGGGATGAGGCACGGCTATCGCTTCCTCGGACGAACGAGCACCTGAGAACAAGCAAACTGTTGGTGGGTCAGCACTTTATGCAAGTACTGGTGAGATAAAACAACTGAACAGAAGCTACACCCCCTGAAACCCACACTAAGTAATCATGTGGCAAAACATTGCATTACTAGTGATCTTGCTACTTTTACCTAAGTTCATTTCATGCAGTTCAGAACTATTAGTCAGATTACATCTTTTTGAAAACATAACTTTGAAACAGTTTTGCACATTCAAACTATAAGCATACGAATTGGGACAGTGCGGTATCGTGTAGTGTGCAGCATATATTGTGCAACACAAAACTAACTCTTGGGGCAAAGCTTATCTAGCAGACTGAATATATCGAATCGAGGCAAACATATCATGTATTCATTAGCACATAAGCAGACACATCTATATGATTTCGGTCCCCGAGAAACTCAGGATTGGCAGCGGTAATCCAGCTATCCAATGACTCACATTCTGATTCTATTAGCAGCTGTGACCGAGGTTCAGCTCTGCACTAATAGTCATTGTCTGACCGATGCAATGCATGAAGCACTAACATATAATCTCTACGATGCAGACAAAATAAACGAGCAGACTTAAGCACAAACTCATATTTCTTACCCCATAGCCGAACGGTTATCCCTGCAGCAGACACACAAGTTAGCCACATATGCATATTTATAACTTATGTATCAAAACACTTGGTGTCATAAATCAATAGGTATGCAAGAAGGTAAACCTAGCATGCGCCCTATCTATATGACGGTCCATGGGTTGCCCCATGATTAGCAGCAGTCGCCCAAGGTTCAGCTCTTCACTAGCACGCGCGAGTGTCGGCAGCTGTGACCCAAGGTTCAGCTCTTCACCAACACACCCGAGTGCAAGCAGCTGTGACATCATGGGTTCTGCACAACACTAATAGACATATCGCCCCACTAGACCCCCTTACGAGCCGTATACCTCAGGGCGATCCAAAAATCTCTTCCGGACCGAGCGGTTCCCAGTGCCCCAGGAACCGTTCGATAGACAAGACCTTGTGCACAAGTTGTCCGAGACCAATGCAATGACATAAACACATAGTGCAAGCAAAACAATGATCAAGCAAAACATATGCGGTCTTAGGGAAACACATCTTATCAAACGAAGCATATCTTTCTCAGACGAAGCACACATTTCACATATCTAATAGCACACCCCACTAGACCCTTGCGAGCCGTATCCTCAGGGCGTACTATTAGTCACTACACTCACACATATTCACTTAGCAGATCGATATAGCAGACAGACAAACGAAACACATAAAGGCAAGCATGATTGATTCATACTTAACATGCAAAACTATCTCTTTCTTTAGCATATTCAAAGGGACATATTCAAGCTATTCATTTACTTATCTTTCTTAGCATAGCAAAGGTTCGTTCAATAGCTGTGTCGATGTTTCTAAGCATGCAACATTACTTATTCTCTTTAACATAGCAATGGTTCTATCTTATTCTGACAAGCATTCATATTCTCTTAGTTAGGCAGCAGATTCGTTTCGATGACAAGCTATGTGAGTTCTCTTATTAGCATACTGAGTCGGTTCTATCCTTCTTCTTATGAAACAATCTTATTAAGCAACAAGCATTCAAAAACTCAGATTCATTATTAAGTCGTGCAAGAATCAAAGAATGCAGTTCTGCCCACTCACCTTTATCAATCGGTCGGGAATTCTCCGAGAAGACTTCCGTTCGAGCAAGCAAGGCGAATCACTTGTACATAGCGTCGTCGCAGAGCGGGGCGCTACATACTTACCCACCAACAAAGAGTTTCGTCCTCGAAACTCAAGGAGAAACTCACAAAAACACAGAGCAGCGATAGTCCTCATCCCTCACCTTCCTTAATCAAAACTCAGCAAATCCAGAAATCACAAATCACATCTTAAGCAATAAAAACAAATCCAGAAAACTTTTGTGCGCATCTTTGAGAATATCTATGGACTTATTGTATGGAACGTTCATTGCAGCACAACACAACTCAGAGTCGGAGGCAACGGAATGGGCAAGGAATCGAGTCGCTCTGATACCATTCTGTCACGCCCCGGTCTTCCGCGAGCCCGATAGTCCCTACTGAACATGAATCACCACGTTACAGTTCTCCCGTAGAACAATCGTTCTCATCGGGACGTGATACCGTGCAAGCCTAAGATGCGCTTGCACAAGGCCAAAGCTTTGATACAAGGGCAAGTAAGCTATTCGATACTGAAGCAGCGGCACATAACATTGCAGAAAAGTGAAGAACTCAATGGCATATGAAAAACAGTCTCTTTTATTGATAATCGAAAATGTTACAAGCGGCACATGGCCGAGATTACAAATCGCTCAAGCACTCTTCTCTCGATTACAATAACACCGTTCCATACATTATGTCCCTCTACATAAAAGCAGCTCAAAGTAGACACAACTCGATGCGGCTCCAGGCATCGACTCCAGATTTTCGGTTCCTTGGGATGAGACACGGCTATCGCTTCCTCGGACGAACGAGCACCTGAGAACAAGCAAACTGTTGGTGGGTCAGCACTTTATGCAAGTACTGGTGAGATAAAACAACTGAACAGAAGCTACACCCCCTGAAACCCACACTAAGTAATCATGTGGCAAAACATTGCATTACTAGTGATCTTGCTACTTTTACCTAAGTTCATTTCATGCAGTTCAGAACTATTAGTCAGATTACATCTTTTTGAAAACATAACTTTGAAACAGTTTTGCACATTCAAACTATAAGCATACGAATTGGGACAGTGCGGTATCGTGTAGTGCGCAGCATATATTGTGCAACACAAAACTAACTCTTGGGGCAAAGCTTATCTAGCAGACTGAACATATCGAATCGAGGCAAACATATCATGTATTCATTAGCACATAAGCAGACACATCTATATGATTTCG